>JAPMOQ010039545.1:247328-277175 GCA_026543055.1 Argiope trifasciata
GTAAATAATTACGAATAAAAATTAGGAAATTTCCCCGAGAGGTGATGGCCATGAATCATTTCATTTTCTTTCTAAAAATTATTTGGCAGGTGTCGTGTATGTCAGGTAGGCCGAGAGACGATACGATTCGTTTTACATACACACAAAAGACATTTATTAGCATTAAGATACACAGGCACGAACGAGCATAACAACAACTACAACGAACAAGTACAACACGAAAACTACGTCACACAGGTTCTCTCATCTGGCTGTTGCCAGATACATAACAGTTCCTCCCCGACAAAATATAGAGTCACAGGTCGAGTCTCCTTGGAGGTCTCCTGATTCGGGTTGAGCGTCGGAGTGGCACATCAGTTTTCGGCTTTCCAGAAGCGTCTGGTACCGACCCAGGCGGCATATCATCACCTGGAGTAGCAGGTACAGGTACATCTCTAGATTCAGGGACAACTTCAGGTACAGGTGTAGACGGTTCCGATTCAGCAACATCATCGGATACTGGCTCATCTGGAAAATTCAATTCTTTATCGTAAATTGGAATTTCAGATTGAATTGGGATAATTCAATCGACTTCCCACATTTCCTTATTTGATCTACGTGTCTCTTCCAAATTTCATTTCCAACTTGTATGCTATAACTCAAAGTTCCATCTCTGTTTATAATTGTTCCAATTTTCCATTTGTTAGGTCCGGAATAATTTCTTACGGCTACTTTCTCCCCTTCCTGAAACTCACGCAAGATAGATTCTGTGTCAAGTCTCGAACTCTGTTTCTGAACAACTTTGTCTCTCAAATTTGGTTTAAAAAGATCAAGCCTAGTGCGAATACATCTCTTTAAAAACAAGGCACTCGGAGTTTCTGCCGTGAGAGAATGTGGAGTTATTCTATACTGTAATAAAAATCTTTGTAATTTCACATTTAGATCTCCAGAATCACCTCTACTTGATTTCAACGAAGCTTTGAATAACTGCACTATTCTTTCTGCCTGTCCGTTCGTAGCAGGATGGTACGGTGCTGAAGTTATATGTTTAATATTATTCAGTTTCAAAAAGTGTTGAAATTCGTAACTTGTAAAACTTGCGCCGTTATCACTAACCAAAGTTAAGGGAATTCCATAATGAGCAAAAAGAATACGAAGATGATGAATTGTATAACTAGCTGTAATATTTTTCATCGGAATGACTTCTATCCACTTCGAATATGCATCAGTGACTACAAAAAACATTTTCCCCATAAAAGGACCAGCGTAGTCAACGTGTATCCTTTGCCAGGGTCCATTTGGCCATTCCCAAGGATGTCGATTTATCCTTGCTGGTTCGTTCCTCGTTGCGATACAAGCTGAACAGTTCTGAACAAAATTGGCTATACTGGCATCAATACCTTGCCAATAGCAGTAGCTTCTAGCTATGGCCTTCATTTTGACAATTCCAGGATGTCCAACATGAAGTTCTTCCAAAACTTGATTCTGGTACTTTTCAGGAATGCATACTCTATGACCATACATTATGCAACCATTTTGCAATGAAAATTCAGATTCTCTACCTTTCCAAGGCACAGGTAATTCAGTTCCAGATTTTAAACTTTCTTACAGTTCGAACAATTTCCTATCAGTTTTAGTAGCTCTAGCTATGTCAGTTGCTGTAACAGGCATTAATTCAATTTGCGAAATATTTGTCCCGTCTGCTTCAGTCAAGTACTCACAGTCCCTGTCAACTGCTAGTGGTAACCGTGAAAGTGCATCGGCATTGCCATGACTCTTAGTGTTTCGATACTTGATTGTATAACTGAATGCTTGGAGAAAAAGTGCATAATGAACCATTCGTGTTGCTGATAGACATGGTAAACTACGAATAGGTGCAAAAATTGATACTAGGGGTTTATGATCGGTTACGAGATCAAAATGTCGACCAAATAAATATTGATAAAATCTCTTCACTCCCCATACGATACTCAATGCTTCCTTATCTATCTGCGAATAATTACGTTCCGTTTTAGTCAATGACCTTGATGCAAACATTGCTGGTTTTTCTGAACCATCTGGCATAATGTGACTTAAAACTGCTCCTATTCCAACTGATGATGCATCAGTTTGTAATACAAGAGGTAACTTAGGATCATAATGGCATAAAATTCGGTCTGAAGCAATTTCTTGTTTCAATGCCTTAAAAGCTTTTTCACATTCTGCAGTCCACAAAAATTTAGTACCTTTCTGCAGTAAATTATTGAGAGGAGCGACACGAGTAGATAAGTTAGGAATAAATTTTCCGTAGTAATTGACTAAACCCAAAAAACTCTTCAAATCAGATACAGTTTTTGGAACTGGTACCTTCGTAATTGCATCGATTTTTTTCTTGTGTTTTGTGGAGGCCGAATTTATCAATTGTATGACCACAATAATTCACAGATTTCTTAAAAAATTCACTTTTCCGCTTATTTACTCTGAGACAATATTCTTCTAGTCTCTGTAGTACTAATTCTAACCTTTCAAAATGCTCTTGGTCATTTCTTCCCGTTACGGTAATATCGTCTAAAAATACGTGCACCCCCGCAATGCCTGATAAAACTTGTTCAATGGCTCTCTGCCACACTGCCGGAGCTAAGGCTATACCATAATTCATTCTCTTGTAACGGAACAACCCCTTATGAGTATTGATCGTCAATAGATGTCGGTCCTGCTCATCAACTAACATTTGAAGGTATGCCTCAGATAAGTCAATTTTAGTAAAGAACTCCCCTCCTGACAGTTCAGCAAAAATGTCCTCGATACGGGGTAAAGGATACTGCTCAATTTTTAGTCCCGGGTTGATAGTCACCTTATAATCACCGCAGATTCGTAGGTTCCCATTCTGTTTGATAACAGGAACAATTGGTGTAGCCCAATCACTATATGTCAACGGTTCAATGATGTCTTCTGCAACTAACCTATTAAGTTCAGTTTCTATTCTTTCTTTTAAAGCAAATGGTACTGGTCGAGGTTTAAAAAATACCGGTTTGTAATTAGGTTTCATTTGAAGACGGCAACAAAACTTTTCCAGTTTCCCGATACCTGGAGAAAAAATTTTCTTATATTTTTGAAGCAAGATATTTAATTTATTGGTTCGAGAATTACAATTTTCAACCCGAACTGCTTTAATTGAGCTCCAATCTAATTGGAAATTTCTCAACCATTCACGACCAAAAACTGCGTTTACTTTTGCATGTACCAAATAAATAATTTCTGTATTAATTTGATCTTTGTATTGAATTCGCACCACTGCTTGGCCAGCTGATGTTATCATAGAATTATCGAAATTCCTAAGCAATAATTTGGTAGGCTTAATGGCTACATCCGGACAAAGTTTCTTAAATTCATTCACATTCATACAACTAATAGCAACTCCAGTATCTAATTCAAATAAACATTTATTCCCTTCAACACAAATTTCTAATAAAATCTTATCCCTTGCATCTCGTGGTGATTTAACGCTCTTAACTGGTACAGTTTCAGAACAAGATTCTATTTGTTTAACTGTTTCGTTACGTTTTGAGCGGCAGACTTTTGCCAAATGCCCGTTCTTTAAGCAATTCCTACACTGAGTGTTCTTGTGCTTACATTCGTGAGCTAAATGTTGAGTATCACATCTGTAACATTTCCGAAATTTATCAAACTTCTTTGCAGGTTCAAATTTCTTAAATTTAGAAAAATCTTTTTTTATAGTTTTATCTTGTGAACTATGTAATTTTTTTATCGATACCATTTGATTCTGAATTTCACACACATCTCTCTGAGCAGATTCCATTGCGAATGCAATGCTCTTAGCTTTTTCGTATGTTAACTTATCCTCTGCTAACAGCTTTTTCTGTATACTTTCGTTTTTGTGACCCATCACCAATTTATCACGAAGCATCGTACTTAAATTGTTCCCAGAGTTACAGTGTATCGACAGTTTTTGTAATTCGGCACAATAATTTGCAATGGACTCACCTTCAAATCACTTCCTCTTGTAGAAACGAAACCGTTCTGTCATCTCTAGTGGTTTAGGATTCAGATGTTCCGAAAGTAATTTTACGATATCTTGATTAAGTCAATTCAGAAGGAATGTTCGGAGTGACCAGATTCTTTAACAATTTATACATTGTTGCTCCCATAAGGCTTAAAATAGCAGGGACTTTCATTCTGGCTTCGATCCCATTAACAACGAAGTAAGATTCTAAACGTTCCACATAACTGGACCAGTCTTCCACAGACGCATCATAAGATTCAAAATTAATGTTCGAAGATCCCATGCTCGTCGCCAACTCTTTTGTCATGTATGTCAGGTAGACCGAGAGACGATACGATTCGTTTTACATACATGCAAAGAACATTTATTTGCATTAAGATACACAGGCACGAACGAGCATAACAACAATTACAACGAACAAGTACAACATGAAAACTATGTCACACCACCTGGAAGGTTCTCTAATCTGGCTGTTGCCAGATACATAACAACATTCATCATGTTTTCTAAGTCACACAGGTTCTACCAATATGTAATATGGAAGTTAAAATGAATTATAATATATATATTTTTTCCATTTTCATTTAGTCAGCAGGTAGTATTGACTAGCTATTCTAATTCAAAAAACTCATTTGGAGCATTAAACCAAATCTGAAGTGTGTCCTCAGCATTATAATTTAACTTTTAGCTTGGAGAATCTCATACATGAGACTATATTTTAATGAGGAGTAGTCATCAGTATGTATAATTGGTGCATGATAAAATCTAATGCTGGCCTAGATGTACAGGAACGTTGCTGAAATCAGAAGTTAGCATTCACTAGTATAGAAAATAAGTGTCACGCAGTTTCAGAATAAGATATTAATGAATCAAATAAACATGAAACCATTTGCAGTGGAATATTTAGCTTATTAATTATTGGTAGGAATTTGAATATTTCTTCAGTGCAATTATATTTATGATCTAATTGTTTCAGCTATTAGTGTGAATTTTGAATTTTTCAGTATTTTATCTATTATTTCAGAATTTGAATTTTGTATGTAATTTAGTTTTACTTGAAAAATACCAGTTTCTATGGATATTTTGTTTTCAAGCATTTATTTTCAATTTATAGGAGCTGGAAATGACTGATGGGCATTTAGAAAATTTTTTGGAGTTCTGTTGTCATCTTTTGAATATTATATTAGAAGTAAGTAAAATAATGTGAATGACTTTCTGCTTGTCTTTTAAAACTGTTAGATTTATTTTTCAAGTTCAGCATTTTATTTACTTATTGAATATTATCATTTTCAACAGTCTAATGCTCCAGCTGAAGTAGAAGATCATCCCAATTTTCCAGTAGAGAATTTTTGGCATGGTCATGAGAATACTGGTCATCCACCTTTGATTGCAATGGCCTTAAATCAAAAATCTTGTAGTAACCATCAAGTTTATTTTCACCTGATGCTGGCTAATGTTTTACATTTGATTGTAACATTTCAGATGAAAAACATTAAACCACTTGGATTATTTAGCACAATGGTAAAAAATTGTTTTTCATTATTTTATATTTTTAAATATTAGATATATAATAATTATTTATCGCAAACTGGCTAAAATTATTTTTATTTTTTGTTAAATTCTATGATTTACTTCTGTTAATTCATATCTCTCTTATCCTATTTTACCATTGTACTATTAATGAATGTGTTTTATTCTATTTAATGATTGATATCAGTTAAATACATTGTATTAATTTTTTTATTCTATAAATTTGTGTATGATTTGAATTTTTATTAAACAAGTTTCTGTTTAAAATTTAATTTTTTTTAATTAATGATTTTTTTAATAGCACCTTTTGTTGCAAGTGCGACAAATATATTTTTTAAAGAATTGATATTACTATAAAACCTGTTTTATTTTAACTGATAATTGTAGAATTAATTATTTTTATTAATCAAACTAAACATACAAGAATTCTCATTGCCTTAGAATACTTATTTTATTATAGTTTTGCAAATGTCAAGATTTATTATTCAATTGTAATTGTAATATTCAATTCTTGGTCCTAAATAATAAGGGTTTGACTTAATAAAGGAGCTCTGTGTTAGTTGTAACAAGGACAAGTTTGTAACACACTTTATATAGAAGTTTAAAAAAATTATTGAAATTTTTACTAAATATGATTAGTATGACAGATCTTATAATATCAATGCATATCTGAAATATGTAGTGAGATGTTATGAACATATGCTTTATTTCAGCTAGTGAGTGGAGGGAAAAAATATTTTGTTTATTTTAAGATAAGTTGATATTTTCAAAGATATTTTTACTTTTATATTTTCCCTATATGTTAAGTTTTAAAAAAACTGGTTTAATTTTTTTTTTTCTAACGGAAATATTTTTTGATTAATAAACCAAAATGCTCAAAATTGTACAGTTGTAACATATTACAACTCACAATATTTATTTTGATTTTTATTTAATTCTTGTACTTTGATTTGTGAGTAGTTTAAATATTAGCATGCATCCTCAAATATTAGATCACTTCATAAAGATTCACCTCTAAAAGAGTCTTAAAAGATGCTTAATTAATAATGAAAAAGAATTCTAACTCACTCATCAAATAGAGAAACAATGGATAAAGAAAATGATAATTTAATAAGAAATGAAAAGACAGGACAATGGAAATATTTAAGATGAAAAATCCAAGAGAAAACTATGGGAAAAAGAATGCAGAGGAGGATTTTGAATTAGCATACAGATTTTGAAAAACAAGAAGGGTTCTTTTTCATTTCCTTAAATGCGTACAACAACTTTGATAATATATTATGAAAAATTATAGTAACATCCCAGTATGAAACAGAGCAGATCTTATAATGTTTAGCAATAATCAGGTAATGAGGATGCCACCTTAGTCTGTCCCTCACTCTCCCCTTTCCACTTCACAACAGGATAAAAGTTTTTTAGCAATGGCAGATTTAACTTAAGCAGATGTATTTCTGTAGCTGAATCAACCAGTTCCAACTTTTGAATCAGAAACACTCCAGCCTTAAAAGCCAGACATTTTAAGGTGGTCAAGGTTGAAAATTTGATGAAGAAGAATGGATTCAATGCTTAATATACAAAATATAGGTACAAAATTTGTGTAACAGGAATCAGTCTATCATTTGTTTGCATTGATTGCAATTGTGATGCAGACTGACCTAGCTTGACATGTTTTATATATATTTTTTAATTCTACTATAAACCATTATTTATTGCCTCTATGCCAAGGATAATGATTGCCAATAATTTACTAATAATATACAACCTTTTGCTTTTGTGGGACGAGTAGTAACAACTGATAAATTTTGCTATAATAATTCAGGTGTGAAAATTGCTGATTGTTTTTTATATGTACAATACAAATAAATATCTAAAAAACGGTTTCTAAATAATTTAAATCAGATAAAATTGTTATAATTAAAAAATGTTTATATAAAAAATATAATTTTTTTCTTCCAAAAATTACTTTAAATATCTCCATTTCTCCTATTAAAGAGAACTTTCAATTCAGAAAAGAAAATTTTGATTTTTAAAATCCTGTTTTAGGAAGGAAAAAAAAAAAAACCCCAACAACTATAGAAGTTGTTTTTAATAAACAGTTTAAATAAAAAACATCATTATCTGAAATTATTGTATAGGATCAATGCATGTTAATTTTTAAGAATAAGTTAATATTTATGGTAATTTACTTTTAAATTAATGTAATTTTCATATTAGTGAATTTACTAACATAAGTTAACATGGTAACTTATGCTGAAGTGAATGTAATTTTCATATTAATGAATTTACTAACGTGAAATCTTAAATTAACATGGTAATTTACTCTGAAGTGAATGTAATTTTCATATTAGTGAATTTACTAATGGGAAATGTTAAATTAATGTGGTAACTTACTCTGAAGTGAACATAATTTCCATATTAGTGAATTTACTAATGTGAAATGTTAATATTTCACATTAGTAAGATGCGTATTTGAAATTCTAGGGAAGGAAGGCATTCTTTAGAGAGTTAACCTACCATATTCAGGAATCTGCAGAGCGAGAGGAACAAGGTTTGAGCACTTCTCGTAACCAGTTTTTACTTCGAGCTACAGCTGCAGTTGTACAGAGTTTACCTGAAATTGATCCTCAGTGTGAGAATTCTGTGGATCAGGCAGATTATCCAGCTGCCAGTCGAAAGTTCAGCTGCATTCTAGATCTTGCTCGAGCCTGGGAGCTGGATCTGGATGAAATCAGGAGACACTATGTATGTGAGCTCTACTCAGGAGGTCAAGATTTGCTGGCACAAGAAGTGAGTAAAATTATTGGAAAAGACTAAATCTATACTAATATATAAATGTGAATGTTTGGATGGATGGATGTTACTACATCACGCTAGAACGGCTGATTGGATGAAATTTAGCTCAAAGATAGATTATAGTCAGGAATAGAACGTAGGCTACTTTTTATTCTGGTTCATTGTATGGTTAGTTTTTTATTCATTAAAAACTAACTTTCGCGCCAAAAAGCTGAGACCAAACCCCGCCAAAGATCAGTATGGCTGCATTTCTTCCCCCAACAGAGTTGAGGTTAGGGTTGTATGAATTTCGACTGATTATTTCAAACGATTCTGTTTATTTTTTTTTGTGTTTGATGTATTTAAAATCAAGTGTTGTTAATGAATTGATCTTTCGGATTTATTCTGAAGTACTTTTAAATGAAAAGAAAACAGAATAAAGGAAATAAAAAATTTCTAATCTGAATTGCATTACCGCAACTGACGTAGGAAAGTCAGACATGTGCGTTACGCCAACTGGCGTTGAAAGTTCGCGCGTGATTGTTGTGATATCAACTGTGTTTACGCGGGATAACTACTGTGCTTTCATTAAAAATTAAAAAAAAAATTATGTGTATTATATTGTTGTAACTATTTCAATTTCGATCAATAAATAAAATGGATTTGGCCTGATTTTAAAGAAATACGGACTTGATTTGCTGTTTTGAATCTTGAATGTAAATATTTTGGGACATGGAGCGACAAAGACTATAATCCCCTGGTTGCCACAAAGCAGCGATTTGCTGTTTTGTTCTATTTTGGGTATACAATGTAAATAAATTGTTTTTGCGTTAGTTGTGAGTTTTTGTTATAAAATTGTATTTATTTTATGTATTTTTCGTACATGCTTATACTTTTGAAGGTATCGTTTTTAGGTTAGGTTTAATATTTTTGATTAGTCATTATTTGATAGATTTTCTTACATACACATCAAAATTTCCACGCGAACAAAGGTGCAGGTAATAGCTAGTCTTCTATATCTATACTTATAATAAAACACAATGTGTGTATGTGTGTGTGTTGGCGCTCTACAGGCCAGACCGTCGGATCTACAGCTACCAAATTTGGTACATGTATACCTTGGAGGTCGAGAATGTGCACCTCGGAGCCCTTTTTTCGAATTTTTAATTAGAATTTGAATTAATTAAAATTTAAGCGAAATTCCGACGTTTTTCCGCTATAACTTTCGAAAATATTATCGCACAAACAAGATTTTTATATCAATTTAAAGATAAAAAAAATTAGCTTTCTAAAGTTTTCAATTTTTCTTTCAGTTTTTTAATGTATAACTTAAGCTTCTATTTTTAACGAATTTTTAAAGAAATATTTAACCATTTTTTTATCACGTGACTCGATAAAATAAAAGTGCTAGAAGTTCGAATAAAAAAATTTATCATCACAAAATAAATCTAAAGAAGTGCAACTTTCAGCACGTGACTGGATAAAATAAAAGAAATATAAAATGGGATATTTTCTTAAAAAAATAAATGCAAAGCAAAGGTTTCTACAATCGTTTGCAATATCTATATCATTAACTCAATTTTTTTTTCATTATAAAATGTGATAGTTTCCAAAAATTAAATGCAAAGCTAAGGTTTCTATAAAATCTGCAAAAGCATGTCAAAGGGAAAAAATTAGTTTTTATCACCGTGTTGCCATCATTTTGACGGAAGTTCAAATTTAAAAGAAAAAAAAAACTATCATTGAAAATTAAATTTGAAGAAATGCAACTTTTAGCAGATGACTGGATAAAATAAAATAAATATAAAATGTGGTAAAAATGCAAGGCAAAGGATTCTATGATCGTTTGCAATATGTAAATCAGTAATTGAATAAATTATCTTTATTTATGCAGGATTGAATTTATACAGGATATGCATTCAAATTCCTTTCCAATGGCCAATTTGTAAAATATTATTAATAGGCATATATATTGTTTAATACTATTAATTTGATCTAAATGAAGTAAATAATTACATTTTATGTAGTTTGAGTCAAACAATGCATTTATGAATAATGAGTTTTAGATTGCTTCATACTTTGCTCTGTGAGCCATATTTTGCAAAATATTTTTTATAAATATTTTAAATAAAAGTTGCTACATTAATCAGTCTTCTAAATCAATCATTAAAACTGACTGATTTATAAAATTAAAGAATATTATTAGGAAAACACGTTCTTTCAGAACTATCAGTCCATCATAATAAAGAAAATATTAATTTTAGGCCAATCAATGCCTGGAGTTACTTCAAGGCTAATGAATATGTGATTTAATGGAAAATTTTAGAACCCATTTCTCATGGCGAACCAGCTGCTCGCCCTAAGGCGGCTAGTATAGAATAAAATAAGGTTTCTTGTGCTCAGTTTGAGCTGTACTTGAAGTTTCGAAATATCGTAGCAATTGAATACTTTCCTATATAAAGATTTTTTTTTAATCATATTGTTTTTAAGTGTTTAATGCATCGAATTTTTTTATATGCTCATATTTATGTAAAATGAGAAATTATTATTACAAATTAAATAATTCAGCTTAATTTTTTATTTTATTTAAATTTTTTTATTAAATGCACCTAAAGGTTAATTATATCAATCAATTAATTTCTAAACCAATTTCTTATGTGTAATTTCATTAAAAGAATATCTGTTGGAAGATTATTACACTTTTAGCAATATATATATTTACTTCTTTTGATTCATTAGTTGCTTTTTTCCAGCTATGATTTAAAAAAAAATTCATTACTATATATATTGCATCAATCATAGCCATATTGTAGAGCTAGAAGTTATTAAATAGCTTGAATTTATGAATAAAAGCAACTTCTTGTGAAATTTAATAATTTTTAAATTATTCTTAGTCTAACTGAGCTATGAAAGACTCAGTATAGTGTATTTTTAAAAAAAATCTGTTTTTGCCACTAATTAGCTTAAGACTAGAAATATTAAACTGTGTAGTTAATTTTGTTTAGTCATATTGAATCTGAATGTAATGTAAATACTTTGAAGATATGCCAATTTAAAAATGAAAAAGGGAATTACGTTGTGAATAAAAGTAATTTTGTACTTAATATTTCAACACTTTTCATTCTTGTCTTAAAAGTAAAACCAGATAGGAAGATTGATTTGAATGTAATTGAAGTATGAACTGCCCCTGTATATTATTATTTTAATCACATTCACTATTTCAAAATTTCTGGTTAATGTTTGCAGTAATTATTATAGCAATACTGTGATAATTTATGTTTTTTGTCTAATAGGTGAAATCTGCAGTTGTAGACAAAGCTCTCCTTTCTTCCCAACTGCTGCTTCTGGTTGGACAGAGGATTCATAAGATTATTTTCGACAGTCCCAACCCTGCTGGAAGGTTGGGTTGCCTCACTCCTGATGTTGTTTCATTCCTTAACAAACTGGTAAATAACAATTGTATATACATTGTTGATCACATTTATTTCCTTAAGTTTAAACAATTATAGAATATATTTTGTGGGTTGCAGTAGCCTGGTTGGTAGAGCATCAGTCTTGTAACGTAAAGGTAACGAGTTCTGTCCTTATCTTGGCCCAAGACCACCATGTTGCTGTGGCAGTTGGGGCACGTTAAATAGGTCCTCCAAGTTCCCATAACAAATCATGCCTCTGGGGGTACTGGATCAGAGATGAGTCGGTCTTTGATTGGGATCTCAATTCTGACTCGTAGATGGATGAATGAGTTCGACCACCCCCTCAAAAGGGTTGTGTCATGTGTGTTTGAGCAAATCTGTACTTTCACCTAAACTGTGCTCCTTAACAACAAAAGGCGCACTCTTCTGACTTCATTCGAAAGAGTTCTGCTCATTCGGACTTGGTATGACCTAGTGGCATTAGATCCACCACCACCATATATTTTGTTCCATGGAAATTTGTAATCTTTAATAGTTTGGACTATTTAAATTTTAGTTGTCATTTTGTTGTATCTATTCATCAGTCAGCAATAGGTGTTCTAAGAAAGTACATCATTGTTCTCAACTAAATGGTTCTAAATGTTCTGTAAGATGATATTTGTAAGTGGTTTTCATGAGAAATCTATCATGCATGTGAGATTTATTGATATTATATCAGTCTTTGAGGCTGAAATATTCTGTTGATGTATCCTTGAAGTTTGAAAAGTAGGTATTGGTTTACAATGGCAACTAAATGTGGTCAGGATTACAATTCTTATTCCAAAATTATTCTTGTGTTGTTTTAAAACTGGATGTTTGTCTAACTAAACTATATTTGAAACAAAAGTTTTTAAATCTCATATTCTATGCATTTCTATATATCAGACATTATTTGATTACTCTCTGTGTTAATTATGGCTTTTAACAGTTCATGCTATATAACTTGACACACACACACACACGCACGCGACATATACATTGACTTGAATATATATATATATATATTTTCCTAATGCATTCTTTTTCATGCTCTTTAAAATCAGTATCATGTAAATGCAGTTAATTTAAACTTTATTTATAAATTATTCTATGAGTTTTATACTGTTTCTGATTTGTTATTGAATTTTTTTCAGGGTGATATGCCATTGCGTTGTAGCAATGTACCTCTTTCTACAACTTCTATTCTCGTTGACCAAATTCTGGCTTATTTACCTGAAGAGAGCAGGGAACATAAATTGGCCACTGGAATTAGAGACTCTCTACCAAATTTAATGCAGATGGTTTCTAAGTCTTCTTGATAATAGGTTGAAAATGCTATCCTAATTAATAATTAGTTTTAAAAGAAGAATTGAAGAAATATCAAATACAGCTTGTAAAATAGAAAGAGAAAAACGTGATATTTTATTGTATTTACATTTCAGAATTTTATTAATTGTTGCGTGTAAATATTTACAGATGATAATTTTGGGGGCTGGATTTAAGCTTGAAAGAACATATTGTAATTTTTTTTACTTCTTTTTGTTAAACTTTTATTAGCATTCTTTGGATTCTGGATGCTTTAAATTACCGCATTTGTTTTTTAAGTAAAAAATCAATTCTTAGTTTTTATAAATATTGTTAATTTTACTAAATTTATCAATATGCTAAATGAGCAATGCTATGAAATCAATGTGCTAAAGGAATAATTATTATTAATGATTGTTTGATAAGCATGTTAATTTATTTATTGAAATTTATTGAAATTGGTTACCATTAAACATTTGCAAATATATTTGTTAGTTCATATTCTTTAGTTCATTTCTTTTGTTAGTTCATATTAATTTCAATAGTAATTTATTTTATTTTTAAATTAAAAATTTTCAAAGGAATTTTTAAATATTTTGCTTTGGGCAAATGATATATTCTGGAAGCTATTCCTTTTATCTCTAATTATAATAAATGTTTTAATTATGAATAAAAGAAATTTAAAATATCAAAGTAATCAAACAATTAACCAGAAAGTATTATAAAAAGTAAATGTTCACCAATTTTTTTTTCTATTTTACAATGGATGATGCTTTTTAACTAATACTCTTTGTTTTCTACTGAACATCATTTCCTACCACTGTGAGAACTTTCATTATGTTGCTTTATTTAATACTCTTTAACTTTGTGCTAACCCTCACTAAAAATAGAAAATTGTATTGTCATTATTATTATTTACTATGGATAGTATTCTCTAAGTCATCATTGATGTTTTACAGCTTAATTAAATATTTTGACATGTTATTATGTGTGTTTTTATTATCTACTTTAAAGTAAATAATTGTGGAGTAGGAATTTGAATGTTAAGATCGTACTTATATACATCATAAACGTAAACTGAAAGATATCAATGCCAACTTAACGTACATTTGTGAAATCAGATTCCTGTAAAACACTGAATAATTTAATTCAAAGTACAAAACAGTTTTGAATTTGCCAATTTATAAAAAAATTTGACTTAAATTTTTTTTTTTTTTAAAAAAAAAAAAAAAAAAAAAAAAAAAAAATCTTTACCCATATGTGCATCGATTTATCGAATCTTGGTAGTTATAAGCAAAAAATAAACTGTTTATAATGATTGTAATTCAGTATTAAAATTACTTTTAATACTTTGAAAAGTCAATGGAATTTCTTTTTGAATCAAAATAAAAAAATATTCCCAAATAGAACATGTCATCTTATTAGAAAATAAAGAAAATAATATAGTTAAATGGTTAATTAATAAAATGAGTAAAGAAAACAGAGATAGTTTGGTAAATAATTTGGATAATTTCATACATGGAAGGTCTTGGATAGGGAGATATAGGAGGTACTGTTTTCTTCCCTAGTGATTGAAACCTAGGATGATTATATATTGAATCAAACAATTAAGAGTTAGTTGATAGAACCTTAATTCTTAAAGATATAAACTATCTAAATTATACTGAATAATTTGCAGTTACTGGAAGCATTGATTCCCTAGATATTGGGATAGGGAGGAATATTAAACATATTTCTTAAAAGAACATGCTATTTGTGAATATGTTATGAAGTATGTAACAAAAGCAAGTCTTAATTACTTCTTTTTTTTAAAATTAAATGGATGGTTAATTTCATAATATTTGAAATTCATCCACATTATATAGATAAGCAGTTTGTTGAAAATGTTGAGATATAATTTAAAACTAGATTTAAATAATGTTATGCATTTCTTTAAATTTGAATGTGTTTTCATTTGAATGATTATCAGTTAACAATTAATTAATTTTATTACTCATTCTGATCTTCCTGTTATAACTGTTTTCATTGCAAGCATTCCTTAGAAGTACAAATGTTAATATTCTCTCTATTTTGAACACTCCATTTGATCAATCATTCTGCAATATTATTTGTGTTTTTAATTAGAATTCTATGTAAGGCATAGCCAAAGTAAAAGGGGAACAAATAAGATGGAACTATTTGTTGGATTTTAATTGCATTTTAGGATTTTTTTTTACTCTTAAAGTGAAGAGGTTGAACATCGTATTTTTAAAAATTTAAGCCTAATTAAGAAAGGAAATTTTTTTAGAGCACACAAATTGCATTCTAGTCAAGGCAAAACTATTCTATATTCAAGGAAGGTGGATCTTTATATATGTGTGTGTATTTCTCTCTGTTAGTTTCTGTTATTTCCATTGTGTGTGTGACGATATTTCTCACAGATTTACCTATTCTTAATTTTGATAATTTTGTCTTTATGATTTTGATATTAAATCCTCATTAAATTAATAATGCATTAAAAATAGCTTATTGATGCAGATTGCCTGCATATGTATTAGACATTAGAGCTTGCAATGTGCTCCTTGTGATTTGTTGCTTGTAATTTTATCTATGCATTAATGAAATTTGAAAAAAAATTACTTTGTTGCTGAATGATACATTTGTATATAAAATTATAATGTTTGCAATTATTGCAGTTTTACCATGTGTTATAAAAGTATCTTCTATTTAATTATTAATTTTTTGTTTACATTAAATTTATCTATGCTTTTTTTTTAATTTATCGAAACATAAATTATGCAGTACTTCTGCATAAATTATAGTGTGTTGGTTAAGTGATATTTTTTTTTTATGTCTCATATAAACATCGAATCATTGTCTTTTCAAACTTATAGACTCATTCATAAGACATGATAATTTATTACAAAGGGTATTTGGAATCTAGATAGTTTTATAGAGTTCAATCAAAATGAAAAAAATATTTCTGAAATAAAGATTATTATCTAATCTATACATATAGAAGGAAGTCATTGCTTGTGTGTGTGTCAGTACTTTACTGTGCTAACCATTTGACTTAAAATTTAAAAATTTGCCATTTATATACTTTAGAAAATGAAAGTGAAAGGTTTTTTAAAAAATGATTTAGAATTTTAATTAGTAATTATCAGTAGTGAAAACAAGGGCTGGTTGATACCAATTTTAGCTGCAAAGTTTTATTTTTTTTGGTATTGATTAACACAGCGATATGAGTTCCAATTGCAAATTTTTGAAAATTTGCTGCTTATTTTTTTGGCAGTTCAAAATGTGAATTTTGAACTTCCAAAAAAATAAGAAAAATTTAACTGCAAATTTTTCTTATTTTTTGGTATAGATTAACACATTGATATGAGTTCCAACACATTATGACATCTTTTGGCTATTATAAAATAGAATTAAGAGCAATTTGATTTTTTAAAAATGAAAGTGCAATATCAAGTTAAATGAGCTAATTTCACCAGTATCAATTTGCCCTGAGGTATCATACACTGGGCAGGTGTACATTAGACATTTGTACTTTTTAAAATAATGCAATTTTAGTTGCTTACCTAAAAAAAATGTTTTAGTTGAGAACTTATATTTAGCTAACGTTTAAATAATTGAATTTAATTGAAATTTGCACTTTCTTTTTTGAATTTAGAAACATTTAATTAAGGTACAACGAGGACCGGCCATCTGGGGTTTGCGGTGGGTGCAATGCACCTGGGCCCCGTGACAGAGGGGGAAGCCCCACTGTGATTAAGAATTAAAATAGTGTTCTGAACAATAATAATGTAACACATCCTAAAAGTCTACTAGCGTGTTTCCACGTGGCTGGCTGAACATCGACAGACGCCTTTATGGGGCAAAGATCGCAGTGATATCCATAAAAAGGCTGGAAAAGTTTATTCATGAATAAGGAAATCCCCGTCAGACATGTAAAGACAGAGTGGTGGGCCTGGTGCCCAGAAGTCGAGGCTGAGTTCAAATGGACTTGCAAATCATTGGCTATCTACTTTTGTCTATATCTAATGTAATATTTATTGCAATCCTTTACATTGCCAGTTACTAAACGTAATAAATTCTGAGCCTTCTTTCAGCATTTTAGGATTATAAAATAAAGGATTATTTTCAGTCAAGCATATGGGTATAATGCTTAAACACTCTTGCTATACTAAGTATCGAAAAAGAAATTGGAAAAATTGTAATTTTTCTGGAGTAATTAAAAGCAGAAACAAAATCATGCATCATTAAATAAATATGAGAATGTTCGCTTTCTTTTTTTTTACTTTGCTAAACATTTGGGGCCTCTAATGGTTTCTTGCACCCGGGTCCCCTCATAGAGAAGGCCGGCTCTGGATACAACAAACTAAGATTGACTTCAAATCGCAACATTGTTTTTTGTCGCCCTACAGTCAGTGGCTGAACCTTTTAAAATTGGTGCTTGAGACAAAGATTATTTTCATGTTATTGGGAGAATAAATATTTTAAAACTTTTCTTGAGGAAGCCAGTTGTTGAAAACTAAGGATTTTTTCATTTATTAATTACCTGAGCAGTTTACACGAGGAATCAAAAATGAAATCATATTACTCAAAATATAACACGCAATTTGAAATAGATAGCCCAGATACTTAAGTTTCTCTCAGGGTTAGATTTTAATAAACAAACTCCTCTTTTAAATTAAGATTATCAACTTACACATAAAAGATTTAATTTGAAATTGAATTGTAATTTAATTGAAATTGGCCAAAGATGATTGAATAAATCTTTATAATTCTTAAATATTTGCTTAATTTGTATTATAAAACAGGAACTCAAGGTAAATTGTATTTTCACTAGGCAAAATTATTTATAAGAAAATTAATATTTTTCTAGAGCAATATTCATTGTGCTTGCTTTTTGAAGAATATCAGAAATTGTAATTATTAATTGCATTTTTATTAATTTGTTTATTATAAAATATTTGTGTTTCCTGTAGTAAATTCATCATGAATGTAATTTTTCAATCTGATAACTTGGTGTTTGATTGATTTATCATATATCAATAATTATTTTTATGTTTGTACAATTTAATGTTTGAGAACAGTGCTTATAACTCTCTTATCACCTTTTTAAAGTCTGAATGAGATATTATTAGAAATATTTATCTAAAATATTGTGAAACCACTATTCATTGATTGTTCAGTAATGTGAGACAAATGGTGGTAATTATGGTCTTAATATAGTTAAAATGCCCTTTTTTTAAAACTTTTTTTACTTTTTTACTATAGGATATACCATGTCTTCAAATCTCAACTGTAAATAACGATCACGAACCTTACAACGCTTATTTAAAGCAAACCTCATTTGCATGTTCATAGTGTCGCTACTAGCGCCACACTTACGTGCGTAGCTCGAAATTTGAATCGACGTCATCTTTCAGATGTATAAACACGCCTACCAAATTTTGTTTATCTAGCACAGCTCCTTCCTAGTGTTGGGATTTTTTTTCCATCAATCTATATATATCAACTGGAGAGGTGGAGGGTGAATGATTCTGTAAATATTACAGGAAAGTTTCGAAAATAGTTCACTGTGTATAGCTGAGGGACATTTAAGAAGTTGGAAAGTCACCTCTACTACATCACAGTAGGGAAAGTCATAGGTGTGCTGCCCTACTGTTCCTTTTCCCCCCTCCTTCTCCCACGTGAAATTATTCTCCCTTTTTTAAATGCATGTGTAGCAGTTACATAACTCTTCTCTTTTGGATACTAGATGGCGATGCCCGATAGGCTATTCCATATGCCATCCCATAATGCATTGCGAGTGTAATCAGAATGGGATGCAAGACTGTACTGATAAACTGCGAGCTTGAATGCCTTGTGTTTGTTCTGTGTGTGAATGTGGTTATTAAAGAAACGTTCCTGAAAATATAAGTCCTGTTGCTTCCTGCATAGATGGTTATAATGTACATTCCACCACACATGCTTGTAATTCTAATGGTTTTATTTTGTTAGAAATTACTCATTGCAAAAAGATTAATCTATATATTAAAAAATACCGTTTAGATAATTGATAGTTTATTTTAAAGTATTTAATGCTGAAATTGAATTTTTCTCAATGTTGTGTTTCAATTTTACTCTTTTGATAAATATTTTTTTAAGCACATCTAATTTCTGAAGCCACTATTGTCAGGGATAGTGTTATTTCTTTGTAAAAATTTTAGGGTAAAAAAATATTTGTTAAAGCTATTGATAAAGATTATAGGAACAATTATTAATCACCTAGGCAGCTTACTAAAATTCCGAGTACTTCAGTTATTGTACTCTTCTTACTTACAGTTACTCATAACCAATACTTTTTGAATTTGCTTATTTAAGATTAAATCAATAAAAGGCAATTCTCATATCAAAATTTAAGCAAAATAATGAATTGAAAAAATCAAATGCAACAATTTTGAAAATTTAACTCTATCCTTGAAGACCAATCAAGTTGAATCCTACAATTTTAAAATTTGATAAATCATGAAAATAAGTAACCTTATAAAATGATATAGAAAAGCATACATTTATTTTTAATAAATTCAAAAATGATCTATTGTTTGGAAATATTGTGCATGCGTGCCACTTCAGTATTTTGAATTATTTCAAAGTTCGTCAGATTTCTATGCATTGTCATTTTTAAATCAAAAAATGAAACCACAATAATGTAAGATTAAAAAAATTACTTCATTTCCCTCTGACGTTTTCTTTTTATGTAATCAATCGTGTTTTGAAGATTTAATCTTTGAGAAATATTCGAAAATATGCTGTTTCGGGTTATAAAAAAAAGTCATTCATGAACATTTCATGTCACACAATTTGGCCATTCTGTGCCAAAACTGAGCATGAATATAGCCAATTTTTGCATGACATGGAATCCAAGATGAGGTATCAAACTGGTCAATTTTCATTCCCCCCATTCCTTTTGGAATGAATTGGCCAATCCACTAAATGTGAATGTGGAGGGAGAATTTTATATTTGCAAGGTATTTGCTTAGAAAGTTATATTGAGGCAAGCATAGCATGATCTCCAATACCTCTTAGTGAAATTGCTAAAAAATAGATTGGCATGACATGGAGTAAACTAGAATGATAGATGATTGCAAATTGTTTGCCTTTATGTAAGGGAGAATATTAGGTTACTTGCCGAACATAAAATCGAAATTGTAAGAATAAAGATTGTAAAGGAGTAAAGTTTGAATATTTTTATAATTTGATGATCTGTACAAGTTGAAATTCTATTTAGATCTGAGCAACCAGAATTCTTTCTCAGAATGGATTACATTTGATTCTATAAAATATGACTTGTTAATAAATCATAAAAATTTCTGGCAACTTCTTCAAATCTGGGATGGTATGAATGTTTTGAATTTGCACAAATAAATTAACATCCTTTTTCAGTTTTTTTTTTTTTTTTTTTTTCAAATCACATTCTTCTTATATACTGCAAACTGGTTTTTATGCAATGTAATGTTTTGCTTTATTATATGTTTTCATAGAAAAAATATTTCTCTTTCAAATACTGTTTTCTATATGGAATTTATTCTTAAAGCTTGTACTACTTGAAATGAGTGAACTATTGCAGGAGTGGATAGTGAAATAATCTATGATTTCATATCTCTCTTGAAAAACATCTGATGCTTGATAAAATAAATGATTTTTTGTATGTTTTAGAGCATTGTATATTTCTTTTGAAGCATTAGATGTACAGTATAATAGACCAAATATCATTAATTTAAATAATTGCAGACGTCAGCGCTTTGACATATTTGGTTCAAAATTTGATAAGAATACACTGTAGATATTAAAAACTGTGAACCAAATTTCATTTAAATTATTTGTTACAGTTTTGAATTATGATATGGTGTGTATGCAAAAATACAAATTATCAGGCAGTCAAACCCTTGTGGATTTGATTCCAAATTTGATACAAATCTCCATTTTAGACGCTAAACTTATATGAAATTTTTATTCTGTTTAACTTTCTCTTTTTTGGTTGTTATTGGGTTCACTTGTAGTTTATTCGGTAGCCTGTTATATACAAATATATTTATTTCATTTATTATTAATTATTAGATAATTTAGTTGATTGTTACATATATGCTTCGTCTAAATGGATTTTGCCAAAAATTTACAAATTTTTTTTAAAGACCATATACACGTTTCATTCGGTTAGTTCGAAACAATTTTGAGTTCAAAGACAGATGAACAAACAGATGTGAGTTCAAAAATGTGTTTTTCGTACTCCGGTAGATCTGAAACGTGGAGATTCGTCAAGAACTCGAACTCAAATCTTTTGATGATGATTATAATAATATCATTCTTTCTTACCTTTTTTTTGTATGCGAGAAAATAATAATAAGATCCAATCTTCCCTGAAATTTCAAACAAATGAAGTAAGAAATGCTTCGTTGCAAAGTCTGAATGTTTATTGATGGGATCCTCTTTCGATTACAGAAGCAGCGGTATTACTATTTTAATATGTTATCACTTTTAGAACATCATATATTTTTTCAATTCCTATTACTAATTCACACTCTCTCTATTTATTTATATATCTTGTTCAAATCTTTAATTGTTAATAAAATACATTTTATTCATCCACTCAATGGATGACATTTAATCTTAATAAAGTTTTTTTTTTTTGAATGTTAATTAAAATTTCCAGTTATTTATATTTGGTCTCTAAATCCTTCGCCAAGTCGAAAAATGGTTGCCAAGCTTTGAGATTATTGATGTGACACCCGATCATAAATAATATAAGATGATATAAAAGATATATAAATAATATAAGTAGGAAGAATTAAAAATTTGTTTTTACATATTACTTCTTCGTTTCCATTTTCATTGAAAAGCAAACAAAATTTCTGATAAGTTTTTTTCTTCTTCTTTTATCTCAAAGAGATTTAGTAAATTTGCGGAGTCATATCATTAGATGATAATAGAGCTTTGCCGTGTACATGTAGTATACGGGGGGGGGGGACATTTTATCTTAGAAAAATTTAAAAAAATATTTATTCGGGTGATGATTTGCTTCATCACCATAAATATTACCCATATGCAGATATTTTAACCAGGTGACTCTAATTGAATTTTCTTCAGCGAATCAATTTTTATTTCTAAAATTTAAAATCTTTAACTTTTTCCCCATAGATCTGATTAAAATATTCTACAAATCTGTTCGAAATCAAAGTGTAATATCTTCTATACTTATAATAAAGCTCAATGTGTGTGTGTGTGTGCGTGTGTGTGTGTGTTGGCGCTCTACAGGCCAGACCGTTGGACCTACAGCTACCAAATTTGGTATATGTATACCTTGGAGGTCGGGAATGTGCACCTCGGAGCCCTTTTTTCGAATTTTTAATTAGAATTTGAATTAATTAAAATTTAAGCTAAATTTGAACGTTTTTCCGTTATAACTTCCGAAAATATTATCGCACAAACATGATTTTTACATCAATTTAAAGATAAAAAAATTAGCTTTCTGATGGTATCAGAGTTTTAATATATAACTTAAGCTTCTATTTTTAAAGAAATATTCTAATCATGTTTTTTTAGCACGTGACTGGATAAAATGAAACAAAACAATGACTGAAGTTCAAATTAAAAAAAAAAAAACTATCATCGTAAATCAAATCTAAATAAATGCATCTTTTACCACGTGACTGGATAAAATAAAAGAAAATAATGACGGAAGTTCAAATAAAAAAAAATATCGTAAATCAAATCTAAATAAATGCATCTTTTACCACGTGACTGTATAAAATAAAATAAATATAAAATGTGATATTTCCTAACAAATGCAAAGAAAAGGTTTCTATTATCGTTTGCAATATCTGTATCAATATCTAAATAATTAATTCAGCAATGCCGGAAATTCAAATTAAAAAAAAGTATCATCGCAAATTAAATATTTACTACGTAACTGGATAAAATAAAATAAATATAAAATATGATATTTCCTAAAAAAATAAATGCAAAGAAAATATTTCTATTATCGTTTGCAATATCTGTATCCTTATTTCAATATTTTTTCATTATAAAATGTGATAGTTTCTAAAAAAATAAATGCAAAGCTAAGGTTTCTATAATCGTTTGCAACATCTAAATCATTTATTCAATAATTTTTTCCCTTTTCCGCTTTCTTTTAAAAAAACATATTTAATATTTTGGCAACATCAACGAAAAAAACATTTTTAATATTTTGGAAGCATAACCGATAAATTATTAGAGTATTAAACTCAACGGGTTTTTCTGAATAAAGTTACCGACTCTTTTACTTCTAATAATTGAATCTTTTAACTTTAACTATTTCTTAAATTTTGTACTGATTGTAAAGAAAAAAAAAATATTTTTTATATAAAATATGTCTCCCCCAAGAAAAAAGAAATGTTCAAGATCAATTCAAAACAGAGAAAGGAAAAGAATCGCTTCTTCTCGGGAAAACGAAAATGAAGAGTTTCATCAACAACAGCAAATGTCTAACAGACAACGGATGGCTACCGCAAGAGCATCTGAGACAAATATTGAAAGACGTCACAGACAATTGTTTAATAAGAGAAGAATGTCTACTTTAAGGGCATCTGAAACGGACGAGAAAAGACGCAATAGACAAGTATCTAACAGCCAAAGTATGTCTACTTTAAGGGCATCCGAAACGGACGAGGAAAGACGCAATAGACAGGTATCTAACAGCCAAAGGATGTCAGTTTCAAGAGCATCTAAAACATATGAGGAAAGACGCAATAGACAAGTATCTAACAGCCAAAGGATGTCAGCTTCAAGAGCATCTGAAACGGATGAGGAAAGACGCAATAGACAAGTATCTAACAGTCAAAGGATGTCAGCTTCAAGAGCATCTGAAACGGATGAGGAAAGACGCAATAGACAAATATCTAACAACCAAAGGATGTTCACTTTAAGAGCATCTGAAACGGACGAGGAAAGACGCAATAGACAAGTATCTAATAGTCAAAAGATGTCCATTTTAAGAAAATTGGAAACTATTGATAATCGCCAAATAAGGCAATTAAGTAACGCGATGAGGATGCCAAACACAAGAAATGCAATATGGAGACAAAAAGAAAATTCTGCATTAGCGTATGATCCCAACATTGCTTATGAATGTGATCCTACAGTAGAAATTGGTCGAATGATTACTGAATGCAGTTACTGTAAGGCTCTTAAATGGAAAGGCGAATCCAGTAGCATGTGCTGTAATAATGGTAAAATCCAACTTCCTTTGTCACAAACACCTCCAGAACCACTCCTCACGCTTCTCTCAACCGACTCTCCTGACGCTATTAATTTTCAAAGTAACATCAGAAAATATAACTCATGTTTTCAAATGACTTCATTCGGTTCGGGTAGAGAAATTAGAGAGCAAGGTTTTATGCCAACATTTAAAGTTCAAGGACAAGTATACCATAGAATAGGTAGTTTGCAGCCACATCCGAATGAGGAGCCAAAATTTCTACAAGTTTATTTCGTTGCTGACAAAGCACAACAGGTTGAACAGCGTTGCAGGAATGTGAGAAGCATAAAATCAGAAATAGTGTCGCAACTACAAGAAATTCTTCATCAGCATAATAGTTATGTTAGAAGTTTAAAATGCGCAATGGAAAAAATCACACCTGAAATGCAAATTGTCATTCATGCAGATAAAGTACCCTCCGGCGAACATGAAAGAAAATTTAATTCTCCCACAATATCCGAAGTTGCGATTATCTTAGCTGGCAATATGCATGGCAGTCGCGATATTTCGTTACAGCTGAGGAGTAGTGAAATAAAAAAGATAGCGGAAACTCATCGCGCATACGATACATTACAATATCCATTAATGTTTTGGCAAGGTGAGGATGGATATAACTTTGAATTGCGACAAACCAATCTTGCTGGTGAAATAACTCCAAAAAAAATTTCAGCAATGGATTTTTATGCATTTCGGATTATGTTTCGTGCATCAAATTTCAACATAATTTTAAGATGCAAAGAACTTTTCCAGCAATTTGTTGTAGATATGTATGCTAAAATAGAAACCGAACGATTACGATTTATTCGCTTGAATCAAAAGAAACTCCGTGTTGAAGATTATATCCATTTGAGAGATGCTATAAATAAAGATGATAATATAAAACAAATTGGAAAACCAACAATTTTACCATCCACTTTTACTGGCAGCCCCCGATACATGCACGAAAGAACTCAAGATGCCATGACATACGTTAGAAATTACGGAAGCCCTCATTTATTTATTACTTTCACATGCAATCCACAGTGGAGGGAGATTACAGAAGAGATATTATTAAGACAAAAAAGTCATGATAGACATGATATAATCTGCCGCGTATTCTATTTGAAGCTGAAATCGCTCATTAATCTTATAAAAAAAGGCAAAATATTTGGAGAAATAAGATCCTTTATTTATACAATTGAGTGGCAGAAACGTGGGCTTCCACATGCACATATTCTTCTGTGGTTTAAAGAAAAATTTTATGCTCATAATATTGATGCCTTAATTACTGCCGAATTACCAAATCCTGAAATTGACCCAATATTATACAACGTTATTAAGACACAGATGATACATGGACCCTGTGGGAACATCAATCCTCTGTCACCTTGCATGAAAGATGGAAAATGCACAAAAATGTATCCAAGAGATTTTTTAAAAGAAACACAGACAGGTCATGACGGATATCCACTTTATAGCAGACGGAAACCTGAAGACGGAGGGCAAGTAACAATAAAGAAAGTTCGTGGCTCTGAGATAGTGATAGATAATAGATGGATTGTTCCTTTTTGTCCATTGTTATCAAGAGCATTCGATGCACATATCAACGTCGAATACTGCAGCTCTATAAAATCTATTAAATATGTGTGTAAATACATAAACAAAGGTTCTGACATGGCTATATTTAATTTAAAAAATAATGACATTCAGCAAAACGAAATTCAAACTTACGAAGTAGGAAGATATCTCAGCAGCAATGAAGCAGTTTGGAGAATATTAGGTTTTCCTATTCACGAAAGGCATCCCACTGTTGTTCATTTAAGTGTTCATCTTGAAAATGGCCAAAGAGTTTACTTCACAGAAGAAAATGTTTTAGAACGAGTACAAGTTCCACCCGAAACTACTTTAACTGCTTTTTTCTCTTTATGTCAAAGAGATGAATTTGCTCGATCTTTATTGTACCATCAAATTCCTAAATATTATACTTGGAATAAAAGCAACAAGAAATGGATTCCTAGGAAATCTGGGCAGGCTATACCTGATCATCCAGGAATTAAATCAAGTGATGCTCTTGGTCGAGTCTATACCATTCATCCAAGTAATTCGGAATGTTTCCATCTACGATTATTACTTCATGAGGTTATAGGCCCAGCATTCTTTTCTGATTTGAAAACATTTAATGGAATTGTTTGTGAAACTTACAAACAGGCTTGCAAACTGAGAGGACTTCTTGAAGATGATTCTCACTGGAAAAGTACGTTAGATGAAGCAGCAATAACGCATTCAGGGCAAATGTTGCGAGATCTATATGCAGTTATTCTTCAAACTTGCTGCGTATCAAATCCTGTAGAATTATGGAACTTACATAGAGAAAATATGTCAGAAGATATTTTGCATAAAACAAGAGTTACAATTAATAATACGGATTTAGATTACAATGATGAAATATTTAATAAAGCTTTACTTGCTCTTGAAGATAAAATTAAAGCATTAGGAGGAACAGATTTAAAAGCGTTTGGATTTCCAGAGGTACATCGGGATATCAATAACAGTTTAAATTATGAAATAGTAAGAGAGACATGTTACGATATTCCTCAACTAACATCATATGTTGAAACAAATGAACCTAATATGACTGTTGATCAAAGACTTGCTTTTGAAAAAATTGCATCAGCAGTTTTTACTGAAACTGGTGGTATATTCTTTTTGGATGCTCCAGGTGGAACAGGTAAAACGTATCTGATTAATCTTTTATTAGCAAAAATTAGACAAAACAATCTAATTGCTCTTGCAGTAGCTTCTTCCGGCATTGCTGCAACTCTCTTGACGGGTGGAAGAACAGCTCATTCAGTCTTCAAATTGCCAATAAATATATCGTTTGTTGAAAATCCAATTTGCAACATCTCAAGAAACTCAGATAGAGCAAAATTGCTTAAGAAGTGTAAATTAATTGTATGGGATGAATGTACAATGGCACATAAGCTAGCATTGGAATCTCTTAATACAACTATGCAGGATATTTTTCAGAATAACAAGTGCATGGGTGGTGTAACTCTGGTTTTATCTGGTGATTTTCGCCAAACTTTGCCTGTTGTTCCACGAGGCACAAAAGCCGATGAAATGAATGCATCTATAAAAGCATCTTATCTTTGGAAAAGTGTTCAAAGATTTGGATTGAAAACGAACATGAGAGTTCTTCTTACAGGTGACATTTCCACCGAGCAATTCGCTCAGGACCTTCTTCATCTCGGTAATGGAACTATGACAGTTGATAATGAAGGATTGATATCTTTGAAAAATATTGGTAACATTGTAGAAACAATGGAGGATCTTCAAGATAGAGTATTTCCAAATATCGAAAGTAATTTTTGTGATATTTACTGACTATGTGAAAGAGCTATTCTCTCTCCAACAAATGAGGGAGTTAAAGCAATAAATTACCATTTGTTAAGGAAATTACCAGGTGACATTAAAATGTATAAATCTTTTGACACCGTAATTGAAACAAATCAGGTAGTTAATTATCCAACAGAATTTCTGAATTCACTTGAACCATCCGGTTTACCAACACATAAATTAGAGTTAAAGATTGGTGCACCTATAATGCTTTTGAGAAATCTAGATCCTCCCACTCTCTGTAATGGAACAAGACTAATTGTGAAGAAATTGATGCCGAACGTTATTGAAGCAACCATATCTACAGGCCAATCAGCAGGCAAGGATGTCTTCATCCCACGGATTCCTCATATACCATCAGATGTCCCATTCCAGTTTAAAAGAATTCAATTTCCAGTTAAGCTGAGTTTTGGTATGAGCATTAACAAATCTCAAGGCCAAACTTTAAAAGTAGTTGGCTTAGCTTTACAAAAACCTTGCTTTTCACACGGACAGTTATATGTTGGCTGCTCGAGAGTCGGTGATAGTAAAAATCTGTACATCCTTGCACCACAAGGAAAAACTAAGAACATTGTATATAGAGAAATTCTACAAGATTAAATAATTAAATTAATTATATTTCAATATAAGGACAAATAATGATGACAGAAGTAAGAATTATTTTTTTCTTTTCAAAAGGCCAGTAGTATTTAAAGATACTACATTCTCTTTTGAAATATTTCATTTATTTTCACTTTTTATTTTTGTATATATGCCATCAATGTACTCTTTATTTCAGGATGTAATTGAATAAATTTATTTATTTAGCTATATCTTCTATACTTATAATAAAGCTCAATGTGTGTGTTAGGCGAGACCGTTCTACCCAGAGCTACCAAATTTGGTACATGTATACCTTGGTCGGGAATGTGCACCTCGGAGCCCTTTTTTTCGAATTTTTAATTAGAATTTGAATTAATTAAAAATTAAGCGAAATTTCGAAGTTTTCCCGCTATAACTTCCGAAAATATTATCTCACAAACATGATTTTTGCATCAATTAAAAAATTAGCTTTCTATTGGTATCAGTGTTTTAATGTGTAACTTAAGCTTCTATTTTTAAAGAATTTTTAAAGAAATATTTTAAACGTTTTTAAAGCACGTGACCGGATAAAATAAAATAAAAGAATGACGGAAGTTCAGATTTAAAAAAAAAAACTATCATCGCAAATCAAATCTAAAGAAATACAACTTTCAGCTCGGGACTGGATAAAATAACATAAATATAAATAGTGATATTTTCAAAAAAAATAAATGCAAGGCAAAGGATTCTATGATCGTTTGCAATATCTATATCATTAATTCAATAAATCTTCTTTATTTACGGTAAACCTGTTGAATTTAGACAGGATATCCATTGAAATTCCGACCTAATGGCATATTTCTATTATCGTTTGCCATATCTGTATCATTAATTCAATATTTTTTCCCTATTTCACTTTCTTTAAAAAAACATATTTAATATTTTGGTAACATCACCGAAAAAAACATTTTTAATATTTTGGAAGCATAATCGATAATTAAAACTGACTGATTTATAAAATTAAAGAATATTATTAGGAAAACGAGTTCTTTTAGAACTTTCCGTCCATCATCTTAAAGAAAATATTAATTTCAGGCCAATCAATGCCTGGAATGACTTCAAGGCTAATGAATATGTGATTTAATTGAAAATTTTCGAACACATTACTCATGGCGAACCAGCTGGTCGCCAAAGGCGGCTAGTAATAAATAAAAAAGAACTTTTTAATTTAATGAATATTATACCACCTTTATATAAAGGCCAATGAATTTATTTGCTTAAAATGAATGCTCATTATGCGATTTATTTTTGGTAATGATATAAAATTTAATATAAAAATAGTGGTATCTGCTCATTTTATTCACAATAAAAGTTTCTGGTTGATATTGAGCACTTATTCAGGACCGAATTAACCATAAATGTGAATTCAAAGATATTTTGAAAGTTAATGAAATGCTGAAATTTCGAATGAAAAAATCATGTATTGTTAGAAATTTGAAAATGAGTTTTCAATGAACACTCTGAACCTTTGAACGCCGTTCATGCTAGGGATCCATTGAAATAAAATGGGGCAAAACACACACACACACACACACACACACACACACACACACACACACACA
>JAPMOQ010039545.1:293641-328669 GCA_026543055.1 Argiope trifasciata
TTTTTTTTTTACAAATAAACTGCTGTAAATAAAAGGTTACTCTTGTAGAAAATTTTCAAAATGTTTGATATACATGAAAATTCCAAATTTCAGCCAATATTATATATATATATATATATATATATTCAATTTGAGACATTTATAATCCATTAGGATTTGTCACGTGTCACGATGGGCATTAAATGTCAATCACTTCCTTCCAAGCTTTTCACAATATGCTCTCATTTTTAGTTTTATTTGCTTACCTTTATTCTACGGTTACATAATTTTTTTTAAAAAAATTATCCTTTATCAGATGCAATTCGAGGAAAACTCATATATATATATAAAAAAGAATGTTTATCTGTATGTCTGTTATGCACTGCCGTACTGCTCCTCCGATTGCGATAAAACTTCGACTACTTTTTACTTGCACTTGAGGGATGGTTATAGGCATAGTAATATATAAAAATTATATTTGGAGACACAACATAACCAGTTATATTCTGGATGCTACGAGTTGGACCTCAGTTTAGTTTAGTTATATTAACGTCCCGTTTAAAGCAACACGAGGGCTATTTTGGGACGGATCTCGTCATTTTGAACCACGGTCAGATGACGAGGACGACACCTGAACTGGCATCCCCCTCTCCACACCACACCAGCGGGAGGACATTTAGCCTGACAGATTTAGCGTGCAACAGACCCCCTCACACGGCGGTTCTTCGGTGGAATCGAGTCTCGAATCTGAAACCCTCCGTTTCCGAAGCCGAGACTTTACCACCGCGGCCCCGAGTTGGACCGTCAAGAAATTAATTTGTTTTAAGACAGAAAAACAAAAAATACTATCCACCCTAAGGCTTTTTAATAAAAAAAAATAAAAAGGAACAGAATAAAAATTAGTCACATTTCTCTTTTAAATATTATTCAGTTTAAATGCATGTATTCATTTACGGTATCATTCCTATTTAAACAAGATAAGTATTTCATATTTCAAACGATATTTCCAACATTATTTTTTCTGCGGCAGCAACGCTCCAGCTAATTACAAATAAAATTTTAGCGGTGCAATCAGAATGAAATATTTTGATTTGTTGTTTAATATGAGTTTGCGATGCTACAAACTGCATTATAATTAAAGCAGAGCCATCTTATTCAATAGTTTAATTGGACTGTAGCATTAATTCGAGCACTTAAAGTTTACTGCTCTTGTTACACTATATATATACAGTGAAACCTCGTTACAACAATATTTTAGGGACCAAATAAATATATTGTTGTAGAGAGGCATATTGTTATATCGAGGGCCCACATATTTTGAGCATTTAATAATAGTTTTTTTATTATTATTGGTTTAAGGTGCATAACATACTACTTTTAAGTCTATATTTAGAAGAAATTAATTTGTAAAATACTAATAATAGTGGTTTAAATACTAAAAAAATAAATAAATAAGATAAACTCAGAAAATAAGCACAGAAATATTCACATACCTGAAAACACTTTTTATTGAAAATAATCCAGTATTTTTGTTTGTTTATTCATTTTTTTAACTGCTAAGTTCACCAATACTATATGCATTGAGTCTAGTGCACGAAAATGTTCTTCATTTGTCGACGGAAGGCTTGAAAAAAATGTCCGCAGGGAATTCACAGATTGAAGAGCTTCCTGGGATGACAATAAGGACTGCGATGGACCTGTATTATCATCATCGTCAATATCATCATCATCTTCATAATAAGTTGTCGATTATGAAACTTGCTTGACCGGTTTTTGAGGGTAGAAACGGAAAATTGCTGGCGACATTTCACCGTGTGATAAGGCCTTTAGGGAACAATATCGCGTGAAAGAAAGAAAAGTTTAAACCAAATGTTTCGCGTAGAACTCAAAATCGTTAAAGACTATAAAACAACCTTTGAACTCACTTTTCAGACGTCACTTAACAACACCCCGCCTCCATCTCCCCCTGTTCCTATAACAAAGGGCACATGTTCTTTGACAAGGTGACCAGACAGGTTCAGATGTCCTTAAACCTTATCAGAATTCCAAAGCTTACTGGGAAATGAGACTAGGCATACATTTACACTTCACCCCCCCCCTCACCAACTCCAATTCCCAAAAGGGTGGTCTTCATCTGTTTTGAAATCTGAACAATAGCTATTTATTCAGGGATAAGTTGAATATCCACAATGAGTCTTAATAGACGGAAAAAATAACAAAAGAAAACGAAAAAAAAAAGCCTTTGAAAATTAAAATATTATTATAAAGGGAGAAAATAATACTGAAATTTAGATTGAAAAAATCGTTTTATAAAGGTTTATTGTTCTAGAGAATATCGTAATATTGAGGGGAGATTAACATTAGTTTATATGCAAAATCACCGGGACCACAAAACATTATTGTAGTAGAGGGAGTTATTGTTGTATCGGGTATCGTTGTAGCGAGAGTTTACTGTATATGTAAAATACTTAAAAATAAGTGGAGGATATATTCATAGTAGAATTGAAGAGTCAGCATTACTGCAAGTATGTATATAAAAAATAATTATAAATCATAACGTAAATAATAGTAAAACAGCACGCTTAATACTCATAATCTATAAATGGGTACATATAAATTTTAATTTATTTAATTGCAATTTTAAATGTACTTAATGTCGAAAGATACGCATTTATCGATTTCGTAATGTGTAAACACGTGCTTAGCATTCATATCATGAGTTTAAAACACTCCTATCAGAACAATCGGGAAGGAAAACCGTAAGGCCTTATCACACGGTGAAATATCATCTGCACTTTCCGTCAGCTATTTTCCACTTCTTCCCTCAGAACCGGTCAAGCAAGTTTTTCGTCATCGACAACTTTTTCTAACCAGCTAGAAAATGCCGGTGATAGTGATGAAAATATTCTCCGCAACGAAATTCAACCAATCATGTGAAACTTTGAAGTAACGTCACGATGACGTCATTTTCGTTGTCGTTCGCTGACGGAAAGTGCCGATGATGTATATAAAATAGGATTGTTGCATTACCATTTAGTGTAGAGTGTAAACCCTTTTGGTTGAATTTTATTCACACATTTTCCTATTTCTTAAAAATATATAACATTTCCGAATTTTTTTTGTATTTATAGTGTTTATAATAGACAATACAACTAAAAATTATGAATAATTTTTCAAAAATTGTCCTTCCAACGTAGTCGGATACCTTAAGAATGATATGGTGATATTTCGTGTGATAAGTCCTTTAAATTGTATGAGTAATAAGAGTTGATAAAATTGCGGCAGCAATGCGCCGGGTACCAGCTAATAAATACGTATTTGTGAATACAGCTTAACTTCTACATTATATCGATGTAACAGAAACTTACTTTTTTGATGTTCACTTTTTTGAGTGCTTGGATGCTCGCGCTCTTGAGTTGGCTGAGGGCCTCCACCTGTTTCTCCAGGGCCTCCAGGTGGGTGGGCACGCTTCGGCAGTAGGCCTCCAGGATCAGGCCGAACTTAATGGCCACCTCGGGAAAATGGATCTCGGATCTGAAAAGAACGGCATTCGAAATTAGTGTTACATTTCCTGGGAATAGGTATCGTTCATAGTACAAAAAGTCTTGTATTAAAGCTCCACTCGGTTAAAATCCATTAGATAAGTTAGTCTTTGCTCTTTTTTAGCATTGTGAGTTACGGTATAAAATGACGATTTGAAAGCTTTGATCAGAAGTCGACCAATGGTGTCATTCATGCACGCACGCACGCACGCACACACACACACACACACACACACACACACACACACACACACACACACACACACACACACACACACACACACACGCACACGCAAACAGGCACGCGCATACACAGAAATTGCTTAAAATCTCTCAACTCGGATTACACCCTGTATGGTGCCATGTTAGCCATGTCGCAGGATTCATCACGTGATGCTTCGCCACCATTGTGGCAGATGAGAGCTCGACGCTGGGACTGTAAGACGTACAGCTCACGCTCTGTACCTTTTTACGTGTTAAATGTTTGTTTAGTTCTTTTTTGCCCTCTTAAATATTATTAAATACATTTTACATAAATGCTGGTCGTTGCCACATATATATCTCTCCCCAAAACGTATAGTTAAAAAAAGCGTGCTTATTTTGGAAGAATAACTATGGATGGATTGTATTTTTAATATCAGGAATGGTAGGTTATTCACCTATAACCTAAAAGTTTGCAAAGTAACGAGATTTTTCCACTAAGAAAAATAAAATTTGAAAAGCATTCGAAAAAATGAGTCAATTTTTTTTAAAAAAAAGAATGCTAATAAACAAGCACAATGTTATCGGTATACTTATGTTTATGAATAATAATAATCTTAAGTTGTACGATTACGTTAAAAACACTGTTTATAGACCATTGGCGATTTTTTTAAAATTGTTATTTCTTCTAGTTCGGACTTTCCTCTTTCCAAAACAGTTTATCTATTCTCACAAAATGAAGGCTTGACCTATCGTACTAGAAAATTTTAAACAACTCATTTCAAACAAAATATTTCTTTAATCTCCATTTTCTCAAAATTTTTATTTTCATAAAATTTCTCCACCGTTAACATGATATCTCAAACATTAAGATACATTAATTTATATTAAAACTTCATCGTGAGTTTTAATAATATGGGCAATGAGTTTTATTGTTGAGGAAATACTTTTTCCGTTTACAGGTGTTTTTAGAAAAAGTAAGCTGTGAATTTATGGGAAAAATTGCATATACGTATATTTTTATCCATAACTTCTTTGCATCTCAAATGTTTTCTTATATTTCTCTATTCTCTATCATTCATTATAATATTCTATAACTTGTGTACAAAGAAAAATAGGATTGTTGCATTACCATTTTGTGTTGAATGTTAACTGTCTTTGATTCAATTTCATTACAATTTGTTACACATTTTCCTATTTCCCAAAATCTATTATATTTTCGAACAATTTTTCTGTATTTATAGTATTTATAACAGACAATACAACTAAAAATCATTAATAATTTTTAAAAAATCCAATTTTTCAAAAATTGTTCTTCTATTGTTGTCGGATACCTTAAGAAGTCGCCTATCTCTGAAACCTTCAACCTAATTACTAATGGTGAGAAATTACCTCATGAGCCAGAAGAGCCTGTGCCCGACGTGCCTGTTCTGGAGGGCCCTCTCGAGCAGGAACTTGACGAGGCTGTTCTGGAGGTAGGCCTCGTGCTTGAGGGCCTGCACCAGCTGCAGCAGGTAGAGGGATAGCTCGTCGTCCCCGATCTCCTGCAGGCAGCGCACGGCAAAACTGCGCACCCCGGGGTCCGGGTGCGCGTAGTCCAGCAGCTCCAGCGTCTTGTAGGGGGTCATCGCGGGCCACAGCTGGAGCAGCTTCGTCATCTGGAAACGAATGAAAATCACATTATTGTGAAATAAGTTTAGTTTAGTTTAGTTATATTAATCCCATCCTTCTCGCTCCCGTGAAAATGACGGGGTGAAATTTCTACCTCTATTTCTCGCGCCCGTGATACTTCCGGGCTGGCCTATTCAAAAGTAATGCGGCAAAAATATCTTTATATCTCTGGGCTATTTCTTATGCCCAGAATCATGTTTATTTCTCAATATATACGCCAGATGGATGCCCTAGACTATTTGTTATGTTTTTAGAGTTAGTTCATTTATTTTAAACTAGATGTCAGGAGAAAGGAAACGCGGCACTATTGTCTTGATTGTGATGTTGGCCTTTGCATTTCGTGCTTTGAAATTTATCACACCAGAAAAAAATGACTAGTATTTATTTACATTATGTGTAAATGCAATAAAATTATGTTTGAATGCCTAAAACATATTTTTTATTTTCTCTCTTTGTTGGAAAGCTAACATTCAGTCATAATAACCCTGAATGTTGGTTTTTCCAATTTTTTTTTTAATTTCAAGCTAAAAATGAACTAAAAATTAAAACTGAATGCAAACATTGTACATACACTCAGTTTTATATAATTTTCTTGAATAAAAAAAGGCACTTTTATGACCATTTTCTTCAAAATGATGCGACCGTTAAGGAGTTAACGTCCCGTTTTAAAGCAGCATTATGGCTATTTTGGGACGAACCTCGTCATTTTCAGATTCGGCCAAAGGACGTGGACGATATCTGAGCTGGTATCCCCCTCTCCACACCAGCGGGCGGACGTTTGGCCTGACAGATGTAACGTGCAAGAGACCCCTTTACACGGCGGTTCTTCGGTGGAATCGAGTCTCGAACCTGAAATCCTCCGGTTCCGAAGCCGAGACCTTACCACTAGGCCACCGCGGTCCTATTATGAAATGAATGAATGAACATTATTACTTTTGAAGTTGCCGGCGTCTTGGCGTAGGGGTAGCGTGTCTTCCCCGTGATCTGGGATTGGATTGGCGCAAGAGCCAATTCTGACTATACTGCGCCAGACGTAAGGTAAATATAGATTAAAATATTATGCATGTAAAAATTTAATAAATGTTGAAAAGTACGAATGTTGCAAACGATTCCAATTACATGATATGAGGGCGGAGCTAACCGCGAAACCCACATGGTATCGTAAGTATGTATATGCATGTAAAAAATTTTAAGTTTAGTTGTGTGTGTGTGTGAGATATGGTTTTCATGACGGTAGCTTCTAGAATAGCTTATCGAATATATCTTGTCTCGGAATATAATTTGAAATCATATTTTTACTTGGATTAATTGCTCACATGTCTTTATCTAAAATATGTACGTTGTTAAATCTTGTTAAGTTTGCTGTTAAAAATAAACTGTTTAAAAAGACAACCAGCTTATCATTCCTTGGAATCTCGTATATTTAACTAGGTGATATAGCATCATTTATTACTTTTAATGAAGGCTAAAATTTCGGTACACTGTCTCTTGAAGAGAAACAAAATGTTTAAAAAACAACGAGAAAAAGTATTTAAATAAAACGGGGCATACCAATAGCTTTTTAAAAATTTAAAAACGTGCTGATAGGGATGTTCCCCCAGCCAGATTTTGCATTTCTAGCAATGAGCAGTTAAAAAATGGTTTCCTATGACATCTAAAATCAGGACACTCTATCAAAACAAGAACAACTGTTAAATATCACGTGACCTGGGAGTCCCGAGTTCGGGCATGGTCGTTATTCTGTGTTCTATTTGTGAGTAATGTAGATGTGCCCCCCTGTAAAAAGGGGGTTATGAAAGCGAATGTGTGATGCGTGATTGTCAAAGTGGTTGGTTGGTTGGTTTATTGGTTTTTTATGGCGCAAAGGCCAATACTGGCCAAGCTGTGCCAAACTCATAATAAAATATTAAAAAAAGATCAGGGAATATCATTAAAGTAAGAGGATGTAAAATTAAAATAATGAAGTGAAAATATAAATTAGATATTATGCACGAAATGGATGTCAAGTAAAAAAGAAAACACATTAACATGGTAGCGTTCTCCAATTATGTCTTGCACATTTGGAGAATAGCTGTCGAAATATTTTAGTCTTAGAAGGCGATATTTAGGACATTCACATATAATATGCAGAACAGAAATTATGGTATTACATTTTACGCAAATTACTCTTAGCCCTGGTTGGCGCTACTGAAACAAGAGACGCTCCCTATTGGTTTAAATCGCTGACAGATGTCAGCTGATATATAGAGTGGTATGTAGAGTCTCAACAACAACAACCCGAAATTTCCTTGAATCAATCTTCACAGATTGCTGGATATAGGCAGACACACATTTCATTTTGTTTAAATAATGTTCAAAAGTCCAAGTATAATAAATCCAATTTAATAAGTATAGTCTTTTAAAACTCACATTCCCAATGTGTTAACAAAATCATTTCATTTTTATCACTGCGTAAGCTTTTGATGTTCATAATTTAATTCTTGAGAATTTTCTCTATAAATTTACGATTATAAATTCTACGAAATCTATAAATAATGAAATTTTAGTACTTATTTTTAAATATTTGTTTCAACTGAAGTTGTTTAAATTTGCATGGCCAGATGTGTGAATGTGCCCCCCTGTAAAAAGAGGTTGTGCAAGCGAATGAGAAGTATGAGGTAGATAAGTCGTACTCTCGGGCCTAGTTGGCGCTACTGTAAAACAAGGGAAGCCAAAATTAAGTTTAAATCGCTGACTATTGGTTGGCGGACTTGCAAAAGTGACATTAGTAACAACAACTTTTAAACTTACCATTTGTCTTAATTAAGTTAAGTCATTAACAGGGTTAATACGGCGTGAAGGAATAATGAGACTTCTGTATCGGACTCTCTACATATATTCAGGGGCCGCTGTGACTTGGTGGTAAGGTCTCGGCTTTGGAACCGGAGGGTTGCAGGTTCGAGACTCGATTTCAACGAAGGATCGTCGTTTGAGGGGGTCTCTTGCAAGTTAAATCAGTCAGGCCAAATGTCCCCTCGCTTGTGTGGTGTAGTGTCATCTGACCATGGCTCAAACTGACGAGGTCCGTTCCAAAATAGCCCTCACGTTGCTTTACAATGGGACGTTAATATAACTAACTAAAATATACATATATTCTTCTCTCACACTTTCATTCTCAATTTTTCTTGCTGGCTAACAAAGTTTTGGAGCTCGAATGCTTTTGAGAGGGAGGAGAGAAACCCCCTCCCCTCGTCGTTTTTCTAAAAATTGATGCGTGCGTAACCTGATACACTCGTGCTTGTTTCAAACTGGTTAAGGATTTAAATAAGTTCAGACATTTCGTAAGAATTCTGAGAATGCATAGTTTGGATATAAAGTTGTAACCTTAGCTGGTGATAAATGGACAACTGTGACAACTTCTCGCATTATTTTCTAACAATCCTAATTTAATTAGTTGAAGTGATCCCTGAACCAACAATCTTTATTGATTAAACAAACAATATTTTAAATTGTTTAGTTTCTTTTTTTTTTAAAAAAAAAGGGCAATAACACTATGATTACCAAAAGAAAAACTACAACAGAAACGATAGATTATTCAAAAGCTATAGAGTGAAATTAGCAGACGATAGATAATAGAAAAACTATACAGAGAAAGTCGACACTAAAATAAAACTACATTTGCAGACGATAGATATTTCAAAAGTTATACTGTGAAAGCCAACTAAAAAAAAATGATAAATCGTCAATTTGTTTCCTATGCATTTTGAGGCTTCAGAAATCTCACGCAAAAAGCAATATCATGTACTCACGTTATAATAATTTAGTAAATATTACGAAGTTTTAAACAAAATTTTAATCAAAAGTTACTTGTTTGATAGAAGAATTTCAACTTAAAAAATTTTCCACCGAGCATCGATACAATCAAAGAACATAAGTTTTTAATTCAAGTTTCGAGTCGAGTTTCCATTTTTGGATGTTTCATCCAAAAATATATTTGTATAATACTTTGACTTAAGAGATTACACAAAACTTAGAAATGAAGTAGTGCCGTTAATAATGGAATTTAGTACCAATTATTTTTGATATTTCTTATTTTTATTATTGTATGAGTAAGAATATTTATTCTATATAAAATTCAAATTGTATTGATAAATGACGTATTTTCTTTCCTGCCTTCAGAATGAGTCATTTCCTCGAAAAAGGCAGACTACTCACTTCTCTGCCAACTTTTCAGTTTTTTCTACATCTTTTTTAAATTCTAATCAATGCTTTAATCTTCTTATTACTGAAAATGTTCATGTTAAATTACAATCAATGTTTTAATCTTGTTATTACTAAAAATTTTCATGTTAAATTCTAATCAATGACTTAATCTTGTTATTACTGAAAATGTTCATTTTAAAGAGCTTACTGGTTAAGAGCACTTGAGTTAAATAAATATTCAATAATAACAGATTTCAAACTGAATGATACCGCATTTAAATAACGGCCAAAACATCTTCTTGCAGAGTGTACTAGAGCAGGGGTGGCCTGGTGGTACGGTCTCGGCTTCGGAGCCGGAGGGATGCAGGTTCGAAACCCGATTCCCCCTGTTGCACGTTAAATCCGTCGGAGTCAAATGTCCTCCCGCTGGTGTGGTGTGGGAACTTGAAGAGGGCCCCAGTTCATAATGACGAGGTCTGCCCCAAAATAGCACTAGTGTTGCTTTACAATGGCAGGTTAATATAACTAAACTAATTACTACCTTATAAGACGACACCTTCTGTTTTGGGAATATTTTCTTAATTTGATTCAAACAAATTCCATTAAATACTTTACTTATCTATGTGTTCGAAGTAGTTTCAATATTGAATTATAATCGTTACGAGTGGTTTATTTATTGCTTACAACTGTCAAAATCGCGATCAATCGCTGCACGCATGGCATTCGGACAAGCCAGTGAAGGGGTTAACGAGTTTGAACTTATCACCTGAGCCACTTCCGTCCTGTCGTTCCACTTGACGCACTTGAGCAGTTTGGGCAGCGAATTCGGCAGCTGCTCGCAGCAGTGCTTCCTCAGGAACCACATCAGCTCCTTCTCCTGCTCGTGCAGCTGGTACAGTGTGTCCTTCTCGCAAATCTGCTGCAGTTGCTGCAGATGACTTTTGCTGGCCTGCGGCTAAGGGAGAAAGAGTTGCGATTATAAAGTCTTTCATGAGATAAGGACAATTAGAGAAAGCGCAAACAATGAAGGCGATATATTCAATAAACAATAAAGCGATATATTCAATAAACAATAAAGCGATATATTCAATAAACAATAAAGCGATATATTATATGAACAATGTAGGGGATCAATTTCACCTTTAGAAATCATTTAAATTGGAAGTGCTCCACTCTCAATTTCATTTTCTTATTATAGAAGCTGAATGGTAGTTTTTATATTGTGATGACGCGCCAAGGTAGAGATTGAATCCCGCCAAGGATCAAACTCACAACCTTATGATTCGCATAACATGTCTGCGAGACAAAAGATATCACCACAATACTTCCCCCTACCAGTGAGTCTCGGAGAGACGATCGATTTTATATCGCCAAGTGTTGTGGCGAGCGAAGAGAGTGTTCCGGTAGCACCAAGCGTTGTGGCGAGCGAAGAGAGTGTTCAGGTAGCGCCAAGAGTTACAGTAAGCGAAGAGAGTGTTCCGGTAGTGTTATGTTGTGTCCGGTAGTCTTAATATTACTTTCACTAACTGATTTTGTAAATTAAACTTTCCATTTTTCACGCTGCTCTTCCGATATGATCAGATTTTGTGCCATGCCAATCAATTAGATAACACCATTTCGCGAATGCATTGATGGGACATAAACTAAATACATGAATATAGACCACAATAGCTCACGCATGAACTATACGCAGTGGGGATAAAATTTCTTCTAAAAAGGATAAGTAATAATTGAGACAAAATATTTATGTTGAAATTTTTCATTATTTTTCTCTGACAAAAAAAATGATACTATGATCGAAATGCTCATGATACCTTCATGATAAAATTTTATGAGAACTTGCAAATTTATTTATAAGTGTTTTCAGATGTTCCTATTTTTTTTAAATAAAATAAAACTCGATTTTTTCTTTGAGAAAATAATGCAAAAATCTTAATATTAGGCATATTTTTTTATTTGGTAGTACTTCAATTTAACACCAATTTAAGGAGAATTCTTAAAATTTCAGCTTGAATGAAGCAGAATTTGAAAAAAATATTTCAACCATAATAGTATTTTTACTGTTTAAAAAATAATAATAAATTTAGTATCGTAATATTGGTTTCGCTTTCTTCTTATTGAAATATATAGTTCGATACATCGTGAGCACCACTTTTTAGAATAAAAAAAGACATATTTACTTCTCCACAGCTTGAAAAAGAGCCATTTCTATCCGGGAATTCTTTGTTGGCGTATTCTAGAATCTGAAAAAAGATTTGAAGCAAATGCAAAAGTTTATTCTCAATTCTGAGTTTCATCGTACATTTTTCTTAAAAGAAGAAAATCTATTAATTGATATTAAGTATTTAATAATTAAATATTTTTTTGAAGAAATCACCGTAAAAGTATTTTAATTAGTTTTAAAAATATTTGCAAATTTTTACTTTTGTCTAATTTTTTGCAACTTATATTTTAAATTATGAAAATTTCTTTACAACATTTTAATTTTGAAAACATTTGCAAAACTTTACTTTTGTTGAATTTTAAATTATGAAAATTTCTTCACAACATTTTAATTAATTTTGAAAACATTTGCACATTTTTACTTTTGTCAACTACTTTTGTAATTTATATTTAAAAATATAAAAATTTCTTTGCAAACGCTAGAATGACGATGATTAGGATCTGTTCTTAACAATCATTTTATTCAAGTTTGTTAAACATAAAATGACTTTTTGTCACTTAATTACACTTTTTCTGAATATTTTAATTTAATTAAAGATTTAAAACACTTTTTTTTTTACATCTTACCTCATCTATGCCAGGGTAGCACAGCTGAGCCGTGGGATGATATTTGCCGAAAGAGATGGTCAGCGCGGGTTCCCTGGAAGGGTTTGGAGTCAACCACCCGAGGGGGCGCAGCATACAACCAGAATATTCGTCTCCTTCCTGAGGGTAGGGCCAGGCAGAAAGGGTCAAGGGCGCCGACTTCAAAGCCCCCTTGTAGTCGAAGACAGTCGTGTTGACCCACGCAATAGGGCAAGCATATTTGTCCTGTTTTGGAGAGATTTTAGTTTAGTTTAGTTTAGTTATATTAACGTCCCGTTTTAAAGCAACACGAGGGCTATTTTGGGACGGGCCTCGTCATTTTGAACCAAGATCAGATGACGAGGACGACACCTGAACTGGCACCCCCCTCTCCACACCACACCAACGGGAGGACGTTTGGCCTGACAGATTTAACGTGCAAGAGACCCCCTCATACGACGGTTCTTCGGTGGAATCGAGTCTCGAACCTGAAACCCTCCGGTTCCGAAACCGAGACCTTACCACCAGGCCACCGCGGCCCTCTGTTTCGGAGAGAGAAACATAAACAAGTAATATATAATTTTTAAATTCAATTCCCTCTTATTTTCTCATATTTTATAAATATATATATATAGATCATATTATTTATTATAGTATGTCTTGTCAGTAATCTCAAAGTTTGGCGACCGAATATGAATTACTGTAAAATTTTAATTAATGAATTAATATTTTTTGAAAAACTGTATTAACATCAAGTGTTATCCGCTACAATTTTTAAAAAATGTATTTGAACTCGATCGGATGAATAAGTATTTTATGAAGTTGGACAAGATTATATTATATATATATACAATTACAGTGAAAATGATAAATCGGTGATTATATAAAATTACCGATGATTATACATAATCACATCTGAATTTGGTAAATATGATAAATTATTTAATTTTTACCAGTTAGTTTATAAAATCCCCATCTCGGTATGGGGTAAATATTTTAATCACATGTTCTAAAATTAACCTTGAGAATTCTGAATGAATTTGAAACGAGTCAAATGATACAATAAATAATTTCTTTCCTCACCATTCTGAAAAAACACCAAGTTTTTCCAATTCTAAAACAGTACACAAATCTAATATACAGAAATGAATATTTGTTAGTTCGTATTTTCTATATTGTCGTAGCGTTCATCCTATTTCGACGAAACATTGCACAACCATTAATTGATTGCACTGAATATTATTTTTTCGGCGGCAGCAACGCGCAAGGTACCAGCTAGTACTTCATATACGAGAAAGTAAGCAAATGGCGAGGAAATTTTCCCCCCCCAAAGCATGGATAAATTGATTTTATGACAAAACATTTGATAAGCTTAGAGCGTAAAGCGGAGGCCGCGGTCGTCTGGTTGGTCGAGCGTCCGTCTCGTCACCTAAAGGTAGCGAGTTCGGTCCTCGTCTTGGTCCAAGATTGCCGTGTTGGCTCATGGCAGTTGGGGCACGTTCAATAGGTCCTCCAAGTTCCCATACCTCTGTGGGTTCTGAATCAGGGATGAGTCGGTCTCTGATTGGGATCTACATTCTGTCTTGCGGATGGATGAATGTGTTCAACCGCCCCCTCAAAAGGGTTGCGTCGTGTGTGTTCGAGCGTAGTCGTCCTTTCACCTGAACGGTGCTTGTTCACAGTGAAAGGCGCACACCTCTGCCTTCATTCGAAAAAGCAGCTTTCATTCGGTTTGGCATGACTAAGTGGCATTAGACAGAACAGAACAGAGCAGAGCATAAAGCAAATGTATCTCACGAGAAAATTTGCTTTTCTAAAAGAACAAAAAAACAAGTGTCGGTAGAATATACTTACCTGGTATTTCCTGAATCTGCTGTTCTTCTGTGTGCTGCTGGCCTCGTAGACGACGAGGCAAAGCTTGGCCATCCGAGGAAAGTTGCAAACGTCTATTTCGAAGGAGACGGTGTCCTCCCACGTACAGTGACCGTCTTCCAGGACCTGCTCGGTCGTGTGATACACCTTGCCACAGAGCCTCTCTTCTGCGTAGTACAGGCCGCACTGTATAGCCACCTACAATAAAAATTCTTAGAGTAAGATATGGTATCCATCACGTAGAAGTATTATTCCTACGAGAGAACGTGTTTATGTGATTTAATTATCTTTATTTTTAGTTAATTATTTTATTTGTATTTTTTAATTCTTTGTATATTTCTTTATATATTTAAAATGAATACTGAACATAAATGGCGTAATATGCTCCAGCCCATAGGTTCCCAACGTGGGCGATAACGCCCCCTTGTAGGCGTTTGAAGCTTTCAGGGGGACGGTAAAAGACCCAGAGAAAATTAGGGGGCTTTGATATGGCCCGAAGGGGCGTTAGAGGATTAACCAAATATAGTGTAAAATAACTTCAAGGAGCGATTCCAGGACATTTTAAAAATGGATATACTAGACTGGGTTTTGGATAATTTTTCCAACTTCAACACAGCAGAATCACCTCAGTTAGACGAAGAACTAATAGAACTGACGACAAATGAGGATTTAAAAATTAAATTCAAGAATTTTGGCTGCAGAAGTCTATTTCGCAACTGCATTCAGGATTATGGTCGATTGTTTAACGACTTTTGATAGCATTCCCCTCTTCATGTTTAGCAAAGCGTGGATTTAGTGCTGAGGCAACACTGGTTACGAAAAAGAGAAATACGGCTCCATATTACTGAAAGCGACCACTTACGATTGCTTTTAAGTGAAATCGAGCCTAAAATTAATAAGTTCTTTAAAATGCATCAAATTTAGCCTTCTCATTAGTTAAATTAGAAATTTGATGTCTTTAGATTTTAACAAAAATACTTTTTAATGTAATTAAGTATGCGTTTTGATGGGTCTCTGACACTGTAAATTTATTTATTTAGAAAGCAATAGTATATTATGAATTAATTCGTATCATCAAAATCCCTGCCTGTGATTAAGATCGTTAAGCTAAAATTTTTATTCCTCTTTTTTTAAATAAAGCAGAAATTCAGTAGCGTTTCAATTCCAACAATATTCTATCTATTAGTATTTTTTAATTCTTGTTTTCATCATGCATCATGTAAGCTCTTATTTATCTGAAGTGGGAGGGGGGCGGTATTGAAATATTCATGAGAAAAGGGGGCGCCAGTTCAAAAAAGGTTGGGAACCTCTGCTCCAACCCATAAGTAAGTTTGGAACGTAAAAAGAGCGCTCTTGAGATTTTTTTTGTAAATAACCAGATCCGGTGTTGATGTGAAACTGATGCATGTAGGCACCCGCTCACTCTCTGTTAGCGGCAAAAAGTATTATTTGTTCGCTCGTTGTTAGCGGCACTTTCTATTTTTCAATATATATATTATGTGCTTCTTTGTACCTATGTGGTCGTCGTCCATGTTTCGTATATATATATATATGAGTGTGTGTGAAAATAAACAAGAAAAAACGAAGGAGAATTTTTCCTTGGATTAAATACACACACCCTGTGCTTCAGAATGAGAAATTGATCTCCCCAGACCCAAGCCCAGTATAAATTTTCGTTTCCAAACTCAACCAAGCTCTTCTGCAGGATATATTAACTTCAATAGATTTCATCTACTTATACTCCCATTCGAACACCCCCATCATAATAATTTTGTGCATAGTTATTTTTTTGTGTGTGTGTATCGTATGTAAAAGTATTTTCCTTAATATATATTTCCATTTCCACTGGTGAACGAATTTTTGTTCCTTTATTTATTATTGTAAATTTATATTTTAAAAAGTGGTGGCAACATCAACTTTTGTTTCTTTTAAAGTTTTGACTATTTCATGTACATTTAATTTTTTAAATATTATTGTATTTTATGGTAAATAATTTTTCTTTCATCAGAACTCACAGAAGTGATATTCTTTAAGAAGCAATAAGAACTATTTGTTCTGAAAGAATGAATCCTTTTCTCCTGTCATCTCCCGGTAATTCTTTTTTAAACAATTTTTTGTGAAAATGAATTCTGAATTCGAAAAGAATAAAAGAGAAAGGCAGTTGTGTTCTGGCTGTGAAGGTGTATGTTTGTTTTAATAAAACCTTTTTCCGATATCATGGAATTAGCTACTTCCTATGTGAGATGGAGTCTAAATTAATTATGTTAATGTCTAGGGCAAATTGGCACGCACTACTCATATATATCTTTTAAACCTACAGAGAATCCTACAGACTCCAAGTTCGGGGATATTCTATGGTGAAAGCAAATAAGACTTAAGATTAGTATCGGTTGTAAGCTGAAATTGTGTCAACCGTTCCGTCATCTTGGATTGTTACAATATAGCTCTTAGGGTTACAATAAAAATCGTCAAAATTCCAGAGAGAGTAAATTTTGGTTTTGAAAAAAAGCTTAATCGAGTGGGCATTATTCTTCAGGTATCCGACAATGTTCGAAGGAAATTTTTTAAAAGCTATTTAAAGCTATGGTTTTTAGATATGTTGTCTATTACAATGCCAAATACTATAAATAGAATAAAATTATTTGAAAATATAATATGTTTTGAAAATTGGAAAATTCGTGGTAAATTTTAATAACGTTTAACCAAAATGGTTCACACTCTACACAAAACGGTAATGCAGCAATCTAATTTTTCTTTGCACACAAGATATAGAATAAAATTATGAATGAAATGAACCAAAATCTAAGAAACATTTTGTAACATATTAAACATTAGAAACATATTTAAGTAAAAAATGCATATATAGGGATACTTTTACCCAAAAAAGTTATGGGTAAAAGTTTCCCTATATATGCAGTTTTTACTTAAATTTTCAACTTGATTTTTCTAAAAACACCCGTAAATGAAATATTATTTCGCCAACAATAAAAATTTTGTTTCATTTCATTAACAATATTATTCAAAACACAAGGTGAATTTTTTATGCAAATACCTCTATTAGTTTTTGATATATCATGTTAATGGTATTGAATTTTTATGAAAATATATTTTAGAAAACTAAAGACAAATTTTAGCTGCAAAATCTGTGACCCTCTATGATAGGTCGGGCCTTCCTCTCCTAAAAAAGATAAACTGCTTTGGAAAGAGGAAAGTTTGTACTACAAGAAATAACAACAACAAAAAAATCGCCGATGTGGTCGAAAATCAATGTTTTTAATGTAGACGGATACCTTAAGTCGAGCCACAATCTACATGGGATGTGGATAGACACAGTTACTCACTTTGGTTTTGTTGTCATAATTCAGTTTATGTATGGAGTGGACGATTATCGTAAAAGGCTCCTCAATGGTCCACGTGGACAGGGAGCTCAATTGCTTTTTTCTTTTCAGCGTCGATGAAGCTTCGCTGGCAGTGGATTTGGTTCTTTGGCGTTCTTCCGATTTACTTTCTGATCTACTTCGTTCCACTGTAAACATTACACATTTCATTAATATCTGAAGTTGAAAAACATGAAATAAGAATATTGTATAAATAAGTAAGAATAAAATTAGCTTAAGGTATCCGACTATGTTCGAAATCTTTTTTTTTTTTTTGAAAAATTGGATTTTTAAAAAATTATTTTAAATTATGGTTTTTAGATGTATTGTCAATTATGATACAATATACTATAAATATAAAAACATTATTTGAAAATATAAAATATTTTGAAAAATAGAAACATTTTTGTTAAATTTTAATGAAATTCAACCAAAACGGTTAACACTCTGCACAAAATTGCAATGCAGTAATCCTGTTTTTCTTTGCACACATACTTATAATAAAGCTCAATGTGTGTGTGTGTTGGCGCTCTACACGCCAGACCGTTGGACCTACAGCTACAAAATTCGGTACGTGTATACCTTGGAGATCGGGAATGTGCATCTTGGAGCCCTTTTTTCGAATTTTCAATTATAATTTGAATTAATTAAAATTTGTGAAATTTCAGCTATAACTTCCGAAAATATTATCGGACAAACATGATTTTAACAACAATTTAAAGATTAAAAAAATTAGCTTTCTAATGGTATCAGTGTTTCAATGTATAACTCGAGCTTCTATTTTCAACGAATTTAAAAAAAAAATATTTTGACCATGTTTTTTTTAGCACGTGACTGGATAAAATAAAAGAAAACAATGACGGAAGTTCAAATAAAAAAAATAGCAACTATCATCGCAAATCAAATCTAAAGAAATACAACTTTTAGCACGTGACTGGATAAAATAAAAAAATATGTAAATGTGATATCTTCTAAAAAAAATGCAAAGCAAAGGTTTCTACGATCGTTTGCAATATCTATATCATTAATTTTATAAATTATCTTTATTTAAGTAAATCTGATCGAATTTAGACAGGATATGCATTGAAATCCCTACTTAATGGCATATTTCTATAATCGTTTGCAATATCTGTATCATTCATACAATAATTTTTTCCCTTTTTCGCTTTCTTTAAAAAACATATTTAACATTTTGGCAATATCACCGAAAAAAACATTTTTAATATTTCGAAAGCATAATCGATAAATTATTAGAGCATTATGCTCAAAAGGTTTTCCGAATAAAGTTATTGACTCTTTAACTACTAATAACTGAATCTTTTAACTTTAACTATTTCCCAAATTTTGGCTAATGAATATGTGATTTAATTGAAAATTTTAGAACGCATTACTCATGGCGAACCAACCGGTCAAAAAGGTGGCTAGTAGAATATAAGGTTGAATGAAATGAACCAAAATCTAGAGATTCAAAGAAGTTATGGGGGAAAATGTACGTATATATGCATTTTTTTTCATAAATTTAGAGCTTATTTTTTCATTTAGAGGTGTTTTTAGAAAAATTATTTCACCAAAACTAGAAATTTTGATTCATTTCCTTGACCATATTATTTAAAACACAAGCTGACATTTTTATGTAAATACCTCCATTAATTTGTGAGATATCATGTTAACGTTGGAGAGAGTTTTTACGAAAATGAAAGTTTTGAGAAAATTGAAATGAAAGACAAATTTTAGCTGAAAAAATGTGCTTCCTGGGTGATAGGTCAGGCTTTCCTTCTCCTGGAAAAGATGAACTGTTTAGGATAGAGGAAAGTCTGAATTACAAGAAATAACAATAAATAAAATAGCCAATGTGGTTGATAACCAGTGTTTTTAACGTAAGCGGATACCCTAAATATGGAAAAACTACAGGAAAAAAAATTGGATATAGTCTGAAGACTTTATCGAGGGTCTCTTTCAAGTAGAGATTTTCATTTGAGGTGCACTACTGTTTTCCAAATATTGGTATATCATGATCTTAAAATTTCGAGAATAATCCTTTTCGCGACGGGAATCGCTAACGCGCGCTTACCGCTGAGGCCGGCAGTTTCTTTTGCGAGTGTCTGTCCAGGGCCGGAGGATTTTTTGCTGTTAAGCCTAAATCCATGAATTTATCGAAGTATCAACGCATTGTTAAATAATGCTCTGTATAGAATTTGAACGGCATATGCTTTTTTTATACATTTATACATATTTTATTTACTTAAGTCATTTCTTGTTTAAATATATATTTTACACATGTTATTTTCAATACTTACTTTAATGACGTTTCGACATTGCAACGATAAAAACAGAAAGAATTCACGTCTACAAAATCTAATTATCCACTAAAGACTGGACTGCAAACCCAAATAACCAACGCTCTAGCGAAAATAAAACTCCCTATTTACTATAAACAAATACCACGTGCGAATTTAAAGAGCCGTCATAAAGCATTTCATTCGGAAGCATTTATTTCCCCTATGTTTATATAATCGAAAACCACGTGTATATGAGTCATGCTTCTCTCATTTCGAGTAGAAGGTCAGATCTACATGTATCTGAAACCATATGGACATATAATGCCATCTTGTGCCGAAAATTATATTTTTTAAAACGTTCTAGGACACTGGCACAAATGTGTGACGGCCGGCGGTGAACGAGAAAAGGCTCTGTCACGCCGGTCTGTCGGCCGGGAAATGAACGTGTTTCTTGCTGGCACGTATATGTGCCAGTAGGCGCGAAAGGGATAGATAATTTACACTTTTCTTCATCATATTCATACACCACTAGTTTCCTCTAATTACCAGTGTATTAATATCAACCCTTAGAGAAAAAATGTATGTTATGAGATAATATGAAACTAGAAGTGGCTAGTTAAGCAGCTGAGACCCAATGGTTGACTGATTATTTTCTCTAAGCTAAGGTTTGACATCTTGTTGTAAATGAATATTATTATGAAAAGTACGGAAGCTGTTGAGGGATTTTAAGATACACTCAACAACATCTAATTTTCTTTAGGATGATCAGGAACATTACAATTACTGAATATCCTGACACATTACAAAATGTTATGAAAACACTTCAGCGAATGATGAAAATGATAATGCAAAGGTTATTTTAAAAAATTCATGATAAAACTAGCTGTAAAAATGTTTTCATATTTCATACTCATATAAGCATGAAAATTTTTAATGTAGAAGTGAGCATTTTACTAAAAAGCCTATTTAATGAAGGATTAGACTTTCCTTTCGTAGTTCAGAAATGCATTAAAAACGATAAATCAAATTTATACGTTTTAGTCTTCGTTCGTTTTTATAGTTTGTGTAACATGATTAACAAATTTCTATTGAATGCAATTTTTAATAAAGTGAAATAATAAAACTTAAGTAAGTAATGTTGTTGTTGTTTATTGGATTTTATTGACTCAAGAGTCTTATTTTGGTTCAACCGCGCCAGACAAAAGGTTTAAATTATTTATACAGAAAGCTGAAGTAAAAAGAAAACTTCTCTTATCACTCTTTTAAAATGTAGCATTTGAAATTGATAGTTAAAACAAGAAAGTAGATCAGGGAGGATTTAAAAAGGCAATAACATTTAAATAGAACTATAAAATCCAATGATTTTTAAGAAGATAAAAATATTTTTATGGGGATATTCACCCACTAAATCTTGTAGTGTTAATGATGGTGACGAAGAAAAAAAATGATTGCGACTATGATTACAAGAGGGACTTAGAATTAAAATGTGTAAAAACGGTAAAGTCTACACTGCATTTTGAACATATCGGTGCTTCATTTCCGAACAACAAATGTTTGTGAGTAAAACGGGTGTGTCATGTACTAAGACGAGTTAGTTTTACGTCAATCTCTCCCACAGATATGTTGGCATCTTGGGAAATGAGACTTTGGACTTGGCCGGAAAATCTGCAATGATCTTTTTAAGCATAGGTCTTCCCTTTTGCGATATTAAAGGGTCGATAAATCGTTACATCTATTCGAACAGGCAAAAGTCATCGGATTTGCAGTTCCAAAATAAATTACATTACATTAAAACTGGCAATTCCCCTTGGTCTGTTCATCCTATACGTGAGATGGATGTTAAATTGACGCGTCTCCGTATAGGACAGTGGTTCCCAACCTTTTTTGAACTGGCACCCCCTTTTCTGATGAATATTTCTGTATCGCTCCCCCCAATAGATAGAATATTGTTGAAATTGGAACGCTACTGAATTTCTTCTTTGTTAAAAAAAGAAGAAGAAAAATTTTAGCTTACCTGTCATAAAGGCAGGCAGGGATTTTGACGATACGAATTAATTCCTAATGAATTATTGCTTTCTAAATAAATAAATTGACAGTTTCAGAGACCCGTCAAAACTCATACTTAATTACATTAAAAAGTATTTTTGTTAAAATCTAAAGACATCAAATTTATAACTTAACTGATAAGAAGGCCGAATTTGATGCATTTTAAGGAACTTATTAATATCAAACTCGATTTCACTTAAAAACAATCGTAAGTCGCCGCGTTCAGTAATATGGAGCCGATTTCTCTTTTTCGTTACCAATGTTGCCTTAGCACTAAACCCACGTTCTACTAAATATGACGAGGGGAATGCTATCAGAAGTCGTTGAACAATCGATTATAATTCTGAATGCAGTTGGGAAATAGACTTCTGCAGCCAAAATTCTTGGTAGCCATTCTTGAATTTAATTTTTAACTCCTCATTTGTCATCAGTTCTATTAGTTCTTCTAACTAGGGCGATACTGCTGTGTTGACATTGGGAAAATGATCCAAAACCCAGTCTGGTATGTCCATGCTTAAAATGTCCTGGAATCGCTCCTTGAAGTTATTGTACACTATATTTGGTTAATCCTCTGACGCCCCTTCGTGCCATACCAACGCCCCCTAATTCTCTCTGAGTCATTTACCGCCCCCCTGAAAGCTTCAAACGCCCACAAGGGGGCGTTTTTGCCCACGTTGGGAACCTATGGTATAGGGCATACGCGTTTCACACACAAACATCTAATTTTCGGAGAAAATCCGTCTATGTGCAACAGCTGCCGGGTTCAATTCTCTGTTCATCATATTTTAATTGACTGCCCTGTCTTTAATTCTTATCGTTCTCATTTTTTTACTTGTCTTCAGCATTAGAAGACTTGGTGGGTGAAAAATACCACAAAAACATTTCTTGCATGTATATAGACCTTTTATTATTCTGTCTGAGTTGCACTTTTCTTTCCACCATTGTTTCAGTTATTCATATTTATTTTTTAAGATGTTAAAGTCATTTTTACATCATTTTTCATAATTTTTTAGATACGCGTGATAATTTCATAAATATTTGTTTTTAAAATAATTTTATACTTTTACCATTTAATTGGCGCAGTATGGCCAAAAATGGCTCTTGCGCCAAAAAAAAAAAAAAAAAAAAAAACCCACACAAAACCACAAAAACCTTGCACAGGCGGTTTTAATTGAATGAAGCTTATTATGGATTTGTGTATCCCAATCATTCTGCCATAATTGATTAATAAAATCAGAGAATGATCTCTTTTGCATACGTATAAACAAGAGATTGCTGCAGAAAAATTGAAACTTCTTTGGCAGATTTATCCGCTAACTCATTTCCAAAGACACCAACACGGCTAGGAATCTAACAGAAAATTATATTAAATATATTATGTTATTAGCAGAAAATTATATTATGTGAGTAAATATTGAAATAATAAAATAGATATTCGACTCTATCTATTCGATTTGGCTCAAAAGTCAAACATTTTTTTAAACACAGGTTCCTTTTTTAAACCGGGACAGTTTCTTACAATTTGAATATAAATAATTTCGCGTAATAAATATGTAGCATCCTTTACACCTAAATCAGTGATGAATAAAGTACGGTCAGAGCAAAACAGAGCCGACCGTTTGAAGCTCCAGGCGATCCAAGGAGAAGTTAAACGGAATTTAATTTTTTTTAATTATTAAAACTAAATTATACTTTTTTTACTTTCTTTTATATAAATTATAGAATAATATTGTAATTATCAATATTATATATATATATATAATATTGATAATTACAATATACAAAATGGGGCACTTTAGTAAAAATTTCTTTGCCCGTTGTTCGTATATTCTTTCGTTATTGTATTTTAAATATTCGTCGTGAATGTTCTTATATTGTTTATAGCTGGTACCCGGCACGTTACTGCCGCCAAAAAAAAATAATATTAAGGGCAGTCAATCAATAATTTGGCAATGTTTTATCGGAATAGGATGCAAAATACGAACATCCTTTTTTATGCACTAGATTTGTGTATTCTTTAAGAATTGTAATGCTTGGTGTTCTTTCAGAATAGTAATGAAAGAAACTACTTATTGTATCTCGCGACTCATTTATTTTTGAATATTTCGTAAAAAAAATTAAATTAGAAATGTATTTGTAGGTATCTTAATATATTACAAAAGCACTTTTGTGTCGATATTTGCCTTTGTGGTTACATGTCTTTCCTATTTTCACAGAAAATTGGTTATTAAAAGCACTTATTCTTCTCCAATCGTATTTAATAGTATAGTTCCAAAATATCCAAAATAATGTGAAAAAAAATATCGAAATATCGTGTCAGAAGAAATATTATTACGTCATTTCTAGCTCTGAATATCAGTAGCGTAATATACTAAAAAGAACTTACATTGTATTTTATCAGATGAAACTAAAATCAATTCTGGAGTTCTGTCGCAAGATAAGCACTCTCGTATATACTGAAAAAGAAGTACAAGTAACAGATTACTTAGAATGCCAAATTGTATTAACAAGGACTGAAGTGCTTTCAAATTTACAATTTAAATTAATAAAAAAGTAAGGATAATTTATATTTTATTATATACACTGATGGAAAAAAAATCCCAACACTAGGAAGGAGCTGTGCTAGATAAACGAAATTTGGTAGGCGTGTTTATACATCTGAGATATGACGTCGATTCAAATTTTTAGCTACGTGCGTAAGTGTGGCGCTAGTAGCGACACTATGAATATGCAAATGAGGTTTGCTTTAAATAAGTGCTGTAAGGTTCGTGATCGTTATTTACAGTTGAGATTTGACGTAGTGGGTTAATGTTAGTCAAGGATGTCTCTGAGAAGACGAAGAAGCCATTATCAACAGCTCACTGAGTTTGAACGAGGTCGTGTTGTAGGGCTACGAGAAGGTGGGTTTTCTTTCCGCGATATTGCTGAAAGACTTGGCAGGAATGTATCCACTGTGCATGAGTATTGGCGGCAGTGGTCAAAGGAAGGTACTGTCTCAAGAAGACCAGGTTCCGGGTGGCCACGTGGTACTACTGAGAGGGAAGACCGTCGTATTCGGCGGATGGCTGTGGCTAATCGTACTGCGTCTGCAGCTGAAATTCGAGCTGCAGTTGGCACCACAGTGACACAACGAACTGTTACAAATCGGTTACTTCAAGGACAGCTCCGAGCCAGAAGCCCTGTACAGTGCATTCCACTGACTAAAAACCACTGCCGTTTGCGACGTGAGTGGTGTCAAGCTAGAGCTCATTGGAGGACGGAGTGGAGATCTGTTGTATTTTCTGATGAAAGCCGGTTCTGCCTTGGTTGCAGTGATAGCCGTTTGTAGGTTAGATGGAGGCCAGGTGAGTGCCTGCTAGTGACCTGTCTGCGGCCTAGACACACAGGGCCTACTCCTGGAGTTATGGTTTGGGGAGCAATTTCGTTTGACAGCAGGAGCGCTCTCGTGGTTATCCCACGCACCCTGACTGTAAATTTGTACGTCAGTCTAGTGATACAACCTATTGTGCTGCCATTCATGAACAGCATTCAAGGGGGTGTTTTCCAACAGGATAACGCTCGCCCTCAAACCACTGTTATAACCCAACATGCTCTACAGAGTGTCGACATGTTGCCTTGGCATGCTAGATCACCAGATCTTTCTCCAATCGAGCACGTATGGGACATCATTGGACGACAACTCCAGCGTCATCCACAACCATTATTAACCATCCCTGCATTGACCGCCCAAGTGCAACAGGCATGGAACTCCATCCCACAAACTGATATTCGACACCTGTACGACACAATGCATGCACGTTTGCATGCTTGCATTCAAAATTCTGGCGGTTACACCGGTTACTAATGTACCAACATTTCACATTTGAAATGGCTCTACCTGTGATCTTGAAACTTTAATCAATTAAATATGTTACCTAGACAAATGTATTCCTAAAATTTCATTACTGTACAATAATTGTTTCTTGGTGTTGGGATTTTTTTTTTTTTTGCATCAGTGTATAAGAGTCAGAAGAACTGCAAAATGCATCCAGTTTAAGAATAATTAAAAACATTTTGCTATTCGTTATAGCAATTTCATGTTGTTGTTGCTTCTTATAGCACTTGCCATGGAAAAGCCCACTGTCGAAGACAGTTGACTGTAGACAATAAGGAACGTCTTCTGTTTTAGTAACCCCAACTAGGGTCAAGAATACGACTTTGCCACTCACACATCACTCACTCGTTTGTTTGCACAACCACCTTTTACAGGGGGGCTCATTCACGCATCTCACAGATAGAAAAGTAGACAATATTCTGTAAGTATAAGAAAGTATTGCAAAAAAAAAAAAAAAACTCTTTGTCTAGTTTTTTGTTTGTTTCGGATAGTGGATTTTAACTGATCAATTTCTGGCTGATCCAAAATATACTCTTTATTGTTCATGCTTATTTATTTATATTTATTTATTTACTATTAATATTTTTATTTATTTATTCATTATTAATATTCTATATTTATTTATATTCATTTATACTTAATTATTTATTTATATTTTATTTATTTATTTAAATTTTATTTTTCCATTTATTTATTTTTCTTATCTTTTTAATTGTCTTTCCCTCCAGGCTTTACTTTTAATTTTACTTTTATTTTCCTGCCTTCAAACTGCTTCTTTTTGACAAATTTTATTATTTACTCATTATGCTTCGATGATATACTCTGGAATATTATGTACGCTTGAACCATTTAGACCTCCTTCGCTTTTTCTATTGACTGCAGCTTCTTTATTTTATTGCAGTGTTGTTGTTTTTTGGCACTGCCTTTAGCTTCTTTTGCATCTTGTACATATGCTTAGGAATGTTGTTTGAATAGCGAGTCTTAATAACTATTTAAACTCTGTTTCTTTTAAATTTTAATTATAAGCCTTTCACCGGTGTAATGCCATCATTATGCCTAATCATCATCAGAACACACCAGAGACTCATAGATATAACAAACGAGACCGAACCGGGATTCGAAACCAAGTAGCCTAGATCACGGGAAATATCGTTACTCCTACGATGATCGTCGCCTACGCCGGCTGCAATTTCATTGATGAGATGAAGTTTTTAAACCTTTACAAAAATGTAAACACAGCCGAATTATAGTATTAGGAATATTTGATACAAGTCACATAAAGTATTTAATCGACAATGATGTTACATAAAATATTTAACTGATCATTTTAAATAGCAGTAAGACTGGCGAACCAGCTGGTCACCAATGGCGGCAAGTCTTAAATAAAGCTGATTTATTAAATTAATAATATTGTAAAAGTCACTTTTTAAAAAAAAAATTTTTCCTTTTAGAAAAAACATATTTCATTTCATGCAAATGCGTGCTGAAAATTAAATTTTTATATGTTTACTTTGAAGTAATTATTTATTTTTTTCATTTGAGTTTTTGTCAATCTGATGGTAATAAATCGATAAAAAATAATTTTTTTCCTTTCACTCGTAACGTGTTCGTGCAGATTAAATTTTATTGTTTTGCCCGAAATATATAGTTGAAAAATATAGTTAAAATATTTCTTTAAAACTTCACTACAAAGAGAAGCTTACGTTATATTTTAAAACACTGAAACCATTAGAAAGCTAATTTTTTAAATCTTTCATTTAATGTAAAAATCATCTTTGTGCGATAATATTTGCGATAATATAAGTTAAAGTGGAAAAACGTCGAAATTTTGGTTAATTTTTAATTAGTTCAAATTCTAATTAAAAATTCGAAAAAGGAGCTCGGTGGTACACATTAGTGAGCCCCAAAGTATACATGTACCAATTTTGGTAGCTGTAGGTCCAACGGTCTGGCCTGTAGAGCGGCAACACACACACACACACACACACACACACACACACACACACACACACACACACATTGAGCTTTATTATAAGCATGTGTTGGAATGTAGATTATCATGATCTGTGCAGGAAGCAACAGGACTTATGTTTTCAGGAACATTTCTTTAATAACCACATTCACACACTGAACAAACACAAAGACAAGACATTCACGCGCGCAGCTTAACAGTACAGCATCACGTCTCATTCTGATTACACTCGCAATGCATTATGGGATGGTCCATCAGGCATCGTCATCTAGCATGTAAAAGAGAAGTTAAGGGTTGTGTAGCTGCTACAAGTAAAGATTTCATCTCATTTTATTTGAGGTCTGTTTGACAACTCCTGCACATAAAGTGAAAAAAGAAAGAACAGAGTGTACTCACTATCCAAAGCTCATTCCACTACATATTTTTTACCAATTATGAACATATTTGTCACATTGCCGATGGCAATGAGATTTTTTTTGTTGTTGTTTCAGTGTAAACAGAACTTACAAGAAGAAAAGCGGCATTCACCTTATATTGCGAAATAGGGTAGGGCCCTATGAGGTACTCTTCAAGGCCACATATCTTGAGCAGGAAGTTCTGAGACTGGTCGCCATGGAGGCCGATGCTAGGGCCCTTTTTCTTAAGCACTAAATCCAGCAGGTCCTTGGGGTTAATGGAAGGCGAAACGTAAAATTTGAAGGTAGACTGAAACAGGAAAAGAATTGACAGAGTTAGTTTAGTTTAGTTATTTTAACGTCCCGTTGTAAAGCAACGATAATTCCGTTGGGATCAAAGATCCTGCAACTAGTGTGGTGTGGATGTTTGGAGAGGGTTGTGCCAGCTCAGGTGTCGTCCATATCATCCGACCGTGGTTCAAAATGGCGTGGTCCGTCCCAAAATAGCTCTAGTGTTGCTTCAAAACGGGACGTTAATATACCTGAACTAACTATCCAATTTTATACGAGGTGAGTTTAATTTAGTTTAGAACGACCTATTGTAATGCAACACCAAGGTTATTTAGGGACGGATCTCGTCAATTTAAGCCCCTGTCAGATGACGAGGACGACACCTAAGCTGGCACCCTCTCTCTCCACACCACACCAGCGTAAGGACGCTTGGCCTGACATATTTAAAGCGCTAGAGATGCCCCTCACACGACAGTTCTTAGGTAGAACCGATTCTCGAACCTGAAACCCTCCGGCTCCAAAGCCGAGACTTTACCACCAGGCCACCGAAGTCTTCAACACCTGAACTAGCAAACCCTTTCCCAAACTTCTACATCACACCAGTGGAAGGTCTCTGGTCTGGACAGATTCAGCAAGCATAACGGAGAGGTTCTCCGATGGAATCGGGTCTCGAGCCTAAAATCCCCTGGTTCCGAAGCTGAGACTTTAGCAGCAGACTATAATATTTTCTTAAGTCAAAAAGTATCAAAAAACGCTCCTTCCCTCTCTCCCTCCCTCCCTCCCTCCAAGCGGGCTTTTTTAATGCCTTATCACACGGTGCAATTTCGTCAGCACTTTTCCGTTTCTACCCTCAAAAACCGGTCAAGCAAGTTTTATATTCGACAACTTTTTCTAACCAGATCGAAAATGTCGTCGGAAATATTGTCCGCAAACGAAATTCAACCAATCATGTGAAACTTTGAAGTGACGTCACTTTCGCTGTCGTTTGCTGACGGAAAGTGCCGAAGATATTTTGCCGTGTGATAAGGCCTTTAGTTAACTTTTTGGACTGACGGATTTAATGTGTAAGAGACCCCCCTCACACGACGGTTCTTCGGTGGAATCGAGTCTCGAACCTGAAACCCTCCGGTTCCGAAGCCGAGACCTTGCCACCAGGCTTCCGCGGGCAGAAATGTCATAATTTAATGAAACAAATAAAATTTTGTAGGAAAAATTTCAATTGTAATAAGTTATGTTGATTGGCATATTTTTTCTCAGTAAGTAAAAAAGCTGCAAAAGTGCAAGCGTGATATGATCAGTATAAGTAATCATCCACCGTCATCTGTAACACTAGGGGGAGTTAGAACTATCTCCGAGTCCTTATCGGATCATGTTACGAGTCATTATCAGATGAAAAATCTGGACTTTTGTTTTGGCAAATAGCAATTGAGAGATAGCCTTTTTTTATGTGAGTTTAAATTTACAGTTTTATTAGTGTTCAAATAAGTAGCAAAGATTGTTGAAATGTGATTCGTAATTTTTATTTTTTTAATATATTTTTTGCTGATACATTACATTCTTTTTTCTGACGGATCAGATTGAAGGTTATTGTAAATATTTTTTTTTTATAATTTTGTCATTAGTAATTCCATTTTTTTTATGTTTGTGGATCACATTTTGTTTCAATTCAGTTTCGGTGATTAGTTTTGGTTTGAGTGATTATGATCGAGTGCTTGTACCGATGTTGAAAATGTTTGAAGGCAAATGTTACTGGAGTCATTCAGAAAAAAGCGTAATTTTTACCACTGCGCAGTCGCAGATGATGCAAGCGTCCCCATTTTAAAACCAGAATGAATCACTAAATATCATTTTTATAATTAGATAAAAATATATTATTAAAAAACTACTACTACAATTTAGCCTGCGGTTATTCCCCTATATTGTAAAGATAAAAAAATTTTTAAGCCATTTATATCAATACATATCATTATAAGCATTCTTAGTAATTGAAAGAATGTCACTTAGGTTCACATAGCATTCGTGAACTTAAGTCTGAGTACTCCAATAATTTCAATTGTTATTGTTTGTTGGAAACCCTCTGTATTTGATAATACATAACATCAATGCAGTTATGTTTTTCATAACTTCATTGATTATATAAAGGGAGTATTGAATTTATCCGATTACGTTAGAAGGAAAACTTTTGAAAAATTGGATTTTTTAAAAAACTTTTTATGATTTTTTTAGATGAATTGTCAATTATAACCCCTCAATACAAATTTTTTTTTTTGAAAATAAAATATATTTTGAGAAATAGGAAAATGTATACTAAATTTTGATGAAATTTAACCAAAACGGTTAACACTTCACACAAAATGGTAATGCAGCAATCCTATTTTTCTTTGTACACAACTTATAGAATATAATGAACCGAAATCTAAGAAACATTTTGAGATGCAAAGAAGTTATGGGGAAAAATATGCGCATATATGCATTTTTTTTTCTATAAATTTACAACTTCATTTTTCTAAAAACATCTACAAATGAAAAATTATCTCACCAATAATAAATATTTTGGTTCATTTCATTGCTTATATCATTTAAAATACAAGTTGAAATTTTTATGTGAACACCTGTATTAGTTTTGGTGATATCATGTTAACGGTGGGGAATTTTAATGAAAATTAGAGAAAATTGAAGTTTAAAGATATTTTAGTTGAAAAATCTGTGACCTCCTGGATGATAGGTCAGGCCTTCCTTTTCCTAGAAAAGATAAACTATTTTGGAAAGTCTGAACTACAAGAAATAATTTATTAAAAATCGCCAATGTGTTCGAAAACCAGTGTTAAATACGGCCGTAAAAATGCTTTATAAAGCAGTTTCTAATGTTTCTGAAGCGGTTCGCTTATGTTTGACTGTTGCCATTCGGCGATAAGAAGGATTTATGAGCCAATTATTATTAGCATTTTATAATTATAGATGGAACGCGGATAAACTACTGATATTTATCCTCCCCCCTCTCCCAAAATAATTTGAATCCGGAATAAATTTTATGCAAGAAAAGAACGTTTTAACTACTTCGTTTATCAATATTTAAATGAATAAATACATTTACTCGCCAGCTTTTGTATAAAAAGTCAATTAAAGAATAAAACAATACTTAATTCTTCTTAAGGTATCCGACTACGTTAAAAACACTGATTATGAACCACATTGGCTTTTTTTGTTGTTTCTTCTAATTTAGACTTTCCTCTCTCCAAAACAGTTTATTTTTCCTAGGAAAAGGAAGGCCTGACCTATCATCCAGGGTCACATTTTTTTAAAAATAAAAATGTGTCTTTAAACTTCCATTTTCTCAAAACTTTAATTTGCATGAAAATTCTCCGCCATTAGCGTGATATCCCAAAAATGAATAGATTTCAGCGTGTGTTTTAAATACTATGGGCAATGAAATGAGCCAAAAAATTTTTTGTTGATGAAATACCTTTTGATTTGTTGTTGTTGTTGTCGTGTCTATGCATAAGTGCGAAGTTCCAAAAAAAAACCCAAAAGTCTATATTCCACCGAAAGCCTTGGTGACGAGATCGGCCAATTCCGGAGCCCGATGGCCATGGAGGATCTCAACCAGTGGAGCTCCAAGTTCGATGAGGGAGCGGATAATGGCTTGGCAGTTCAAGACATGATCTGGAGTAAGTTGGGATTGAGGCCAGTGTTTACAGTTGGGATAGGATTTAATACCATCCGGTGACATCTTCATGCCCTTGAAATTTCCAGTACGCAGCCGAGCTATTGTAGAGGAGAGGTTTCTTGGGCAGTCTAGATCAGGGATTGTTGCCTTGCCAAAATGCTGATCGTAGATCCTTCGCCTGGCAACAGCATTTGCGTCTGTACAGGTGACTGTGCGAGGTTGCTCTTCATCATGTGCTTCTTTTGCAAGGGCATCTGCACATTCATTCCCTTCGATTCCCACATGAGCAGGAATCTACTGGAGAATGCATGGTTTTATTTAGTGAGTGAAGAAGGGTATTTATTTCTACCATCAGTGCTGACTCACCGTTTCGTATGGCCTCTAGAGCTGATACCTTTTCATTTATTGGTGTTTTTAGAAAAATTAAGTTGTAAAGTTATGGAAAAAATGCATGGATACGTATATTCTTACCCATAACTTCTTCGCATTTCAAGATGAATTAAATTTTGGTTCATTATATTCTATAACTTGCGTACAAAGAAAAATAGGATTGCTGTATTACCATTTTGCGTAGAGTGTTAACCATTTCGGTTAAATTTCACTAAAATTTACTATAAATTTTTCTATTTCTCAAAATATATTATATTCTCAAACAATTATGTTGTATTTATATTATTTTTTATCACGGTTTTATTATTATATGATTCTGTTTTATATTTATATTATTTTATTTACTGCTGTATTTATATTATTTTGTATCCAATTTTTCAAAATTTTTTCCTGCGAAAGTAGTCAGATACCTTAATAAACCTTTCAAATGTATCAGATGCAAGTTACAATTCATGATCGATGTTTATAGTACCTTGCCCAAAACAATGAAAAACTATTATAGTTACAATTTTTGCGCCTATTTGGCGACCTTTCTTGAACCTCGGTGACTAAAGATGATTTATACAAATGTCCTTTCCCTAAAGCATATTGCAATTGTCGAGAAGCTAACGTGATAGCTGCACGCTTCATTGAAAAGCTTTTGTTTGTTTGTTTGTTAGAAAGCGCGCTTATCTGATGGAAAATCGGATAGCATCGATTAATCGAACAATTATAAACTGTCGCCCATTGTCTTGAATTCAAGGTCAAAGCAAAGAGATATTTCTATAGAATCCAAAAGAAGTTTTTCTAGTTAGATAGGTCAATGTATTTCATTCTTCATGATTTAAATTCTTACCAAGAAGTGAGAGACAAGTAAACCTAATGTGAATAAACAGCAAAAATTAAAATATAAATAAGCTACTTAAGGTATCCGACTACGTTCGGAGAACATTTTTGAAAAATTGGATTTTAAAAAAATAATTAATGATTTTTAATTGTATTACTAATTATAAATACTATAAATACAAAAAAATTGTTCGAAAATATATTTTAAGAAAATGTGTTGAGAATTTTAATGAAATTGAACCCAAACGGTTAACACTACACAAAATGGTAATGCAACAATCCTATTTTTCTTTGTACACAAGTTGTAGAATACAATGATGAATCCAAAATTTAAGAAAAACTTATTTATGCTTGATGGGAATTTGAAACCCCGTGATAGCGATTACTAATATCAGGGTGTCAAAATAATAATTATTAATTCCATCGCTTGTATTATTTCAGTTTTTTGAAATGATTAATTGCAGATTTCATATAGATTTAAATTTCTTTGAATTTAGTGATCCCAACCACCCGAAAAATTTTATCGCTACCCTTTCGGGGGTCAGGACCCCCGGTTTGCCCACCACTGACTTTGGACATTCACTTAAAAAATTATTTACAAATAAAAAAAAAATCTTTCATCAAATAATGAATTTTTCTTAAGTTTAGTTAAGTTATATTAATGTCCCGTTTTGTAGCAACACTAGGGCTCCTTTGGGACGGACCTCGTCATTTTTGAACCGCAGTCAGATGACAAGGACGACACCTGAGCTGGCACCTCACTCTCCTTACCAGCGGGAGGACGTTTGGTTCCGACGGATTTAGACCCGCTTACACGGCGGTTCTTCGGTGGCATTAGGCCTCGAATCTGCAACTCTCCAGTTCCGAAGTCGAGACCTTACCATCAGGCCACTGCTTTTGCTTACTTAGAGCACATAGTAAAAGTTTCGCACATTTGTATTTATCAGAAATTGTCAGATGTTTGTTATTCCTTCATTTATATGTAAGCAGAACCACTAATCTTTACGATTTCATATCATATCTGCATGATATATATTATTTTGAATTAATGTAAAAAAATTAAAATCTATCTATCTAAACGCACACGCAAGCACGCATAATGATTTGACGTCAAAAAACACGTTTATTATACTTGTGGTTAATATGAGTCAAAAATAAGTAACCTATCATGCGAATGACAAAGTAGGGCGTATCTACAGCTTCATTGAAACCAACGCTTCGTTTAGCTAATTATTGGAACTGCAAAATATTATTAAAATTTTTCTGAAGATGGCCAATCAAGAAATTCATTCTAAGCAGAAAGAAAAAGATATAAAAGAAACTCAGAAATCAGTTTAAAAAAGACTTAATCCAGCTCAAAAATAGACTTAAACATCGCCAAATAAATAATCGCAAGGACTTGCCTACGGAAATTGATATTCATATCTTCAGAAACAATTATTTTACGTACAATTAATGTTAGATTTAAAAAATTGCCATTTCATTTTATCAATTGAAGGGTTTGCTTCAAAAAAGATGTAGCTCCAATAAGAAGAATGTGGTGTTGCATGCACTATAATGTTGCAAAACAAAAACTTGTTCTTTTAGTGCCAGAAAGTTATAGCTCCAGTCGTTAGTGTTAACTCAAGCGACGGAGCTGTTTGTCTCATTAGTTTGTTGCCATATAGAGGTAGCTCCT
>JAPMOQ010039553.1:0-13233 GCA_026543055.1 Argiope trifasciata
TTAGCTTCGATACCTGTTTTCTCCGAGCGGAGCTCGGTCACCCGCTGTTGATTTAAATTTAAAAACTTCACCACGTATTTTCAGGATACAACATTTCAAAATTCAGATAACTCCTGATTTTTTTTTCATTAAACGTTCCTGCTATTATTCACAAATTTCATTATTCATTTTATTTGTTTAATTTACAAATTGTAAAGATAAGATACATAATGATCAAATACATTCAGCTCACATTTTTATATATGTTCGAGATAATACCTAAATCGAGGTCCTCCTTTAATATTAGAAATGACTTTATTGCGGTACATTTCATGGCGAGTAGTTATTAGTGACTAGTATTTTATAACAGGTTAATATAATTTTAATTTTAATTATAAATATTTTATAATCGGTCGGGAATGTGTACCTGGGGTTCCTTTTTTGAATTCTTAATTAAAATTTAATTATTAATTAAAAGCCAACTCTCCCAACCAAAAAATCTTATCATTTCCCCACCGTCAAATGATTAAGGTTTTAGCTCTTTTCCCCCCACGCTAATGAGGTTAGGCTTAACATGCTCTCAACTGATTATTTCAAATGATTCTATTTGTTTTCTTAAAGTTTGAGACATTTAAAAGCAAGGATAATTAACTAATCCATTTGCTCTGATTTATTCCGAAGTACTTTTGAATTAAAATAAAACAAAATTAAGGAAATTAAAAATTTCTAATTTGCCTAGCGTTACACCAACTGACGTAGAAAATTCACGCATTTGCGTTACCATAATTGGGGGGCGAGGTGAAAATTCACTCATGCGCGTTGTGTTCTGATTGTTTGACAACCATTTTCAGCGGATAAGGACATGATTTAACTTATTTTTAGGTTAGTTGTGTGGTTTTATAATTAAATTCTATTTATGTTAGTTATATAATTTGTGTATATGCTTATAGTTTAAAGTGCATCGTTTTTATAAATAGTTTTTTTTTTTCACGCAAACTAAGTTCGGTTTAATCTCTTTCCGACCGATTATTTTAAGCGATTCTGTTATTGTTTTTTCTTAGTGTTGGATGCATTTAAAATTAAACTTTGTTAATTAATCGATATGATCATGATAAATCTGAGAAAATTTAGTTGAAAAGTTCTTGAGATATTACATGAATTAAGAAAGATATTCTTCAGTGACCATAAGGTTTAAATACCCTGTGACTTTATTTTCAGTAATCTTATTATTAAAAAATGCTTTTTTTCAATAAAAAATATTAATATATTAATTGCGTTTTAATAATTTCCATTTTAATTTAAAGCATAAATTCTATGGGAGCTAACAGGAAATTAGGGAGTTAATGTTACGTTATGGCTGAAGGCTTTTATAATATTATTAGTGAATTATATGACTATCAACATTTGAAGATTTAAAAAATTTCGATGAAGAAGCTATTAAAATAGAAGCTACATTAAATATTGAACTATAAAAATTTTAATGAATATTAAGATTGACGAACTGGCTGGTCACCAAAGGCGGCTGATTTAAAATAACTATTATTTTTGAAAATAAAGGCAGAAATATGAGTCTATGCACATAATTTTTAGAAACATACTTTATAATTCCTTCTTTTTATGGATTGGAAGAATTATTTATAATTCCTTCTGTTTATAAATTGAAAAAATTATTTTTAATTCCTTCTTTTTATGGAATGAAAAAATTATTTATAATTCCTTCTTTTTATGGAATGGAAGAATTATTTATAATTTCTTCTTTTTGTTGACAAAAAGAATTTTCTTTATTCCTTCTTTTTATGGATTGAAATCATTATTTATCATTCCTTGTTTTCATAGAATGAAAGAATTATTTATAATTTTGTGTGTGTGTGTGTGTGTGTATGGACTGAAAGAATTATTTTTTATTTCTTCTTTTTATGGACTGAAATCATTATTTATAATTCCTTCTTTTCATGGATTGGAAGAATTATTTTAATTCCTCCATTTTTGTGAATTGGAAAAATTATTTAAATTTCGAGCAAATGCTTTTCTTTTATTTCCTAATTAATTAAAACTAGGCCTAATGTATAACTCTTTCATTATTCCCATTTACAGTTGAAGGATATCTTATTTCGGGCAGACTATTTCCTCTTTTATACCTTTGCATGAGTAGAGTGATCGGTCCTACGAGGATTCTCGTTTCTCCAAGTCATGTCTTACCTGGTGGGAATTCAATTTCGCGACATTCTCGAACAATTTCCTTTGCTCGTCTCGGGATCTAAGGCTTCCCCTTCTTCTCCAAGGGTGGACATTTAATCTCCTGACATTCGAATGAAATGATAGCTTTCTATTCAAATTTATTCTGGGACTCCATTCGAGGAAAAGATTCATTTCAGACTTTGCTGTGGCTGACTGCTTTTCAGCAGAAGTTTCTACCAATGTCGCAGTAATCGAAGTAGGATTTACTAGATTTTCGAAATTGGATATTGATACCCGAAAGGGAAATTAATATTCATTTAAGCATGTATAAAGCTTAGTAAATCCGAATGAGAAGTATATATTTGGGATGGGAATAAGTAAAAAGGAGTTATAGTCTTCTGAACATGTATCTTTTGAGCGATGCATGTTGCACCATCCCATCAGATGTCAAATTTTTTTGATGAAATTTTCTTTGGCACTTGATTTTAGTTTGAGTATAAAATGAATCGTTATTTTCAGTCCCTAATAGAAATAATAGCATATGAATTTTAATTTTGGAATTTTAGATTAAAACTCACTTTCATCAACATAGTGAGACATCGAAGAGATTCAAATCGCAGGTCAGTACTCCATTTAATGCCTTTGTATCCGTAATCATTCTGGTCACTGAACGATTTGATGGGCATTTTAATGGAATTTTATTAAGGTATACGACTACAATGAAAACACTGATTATCGACCACAATGGCGAATATTTTTTTATTGTTAGTTCCAACTTTCCTTTTTCCAGGACAGTTTATTTTTTCTTGGAAAAGAAAAACCTCACCTGTCATCCAGGGTCACATATTTTTTCAGCTAAAATTTGTCCTTAACTACAATTTTTTCAAAACTTTGATTTTCATAAAAATTCTCCACCGTTGACATTATACCTCAAAAACTAATAGAGGTATTGATTTTAAAATGTCAGAGCGTGTTTTAAATAATATGGGCAATGAAATAACCAAAAGTTTTAGTTTGGGTGAAATACTTTTTCATTTATGGGTGTTCCAAGATAAAATAAAGTTGTAAATTTATGGAAAAATTGCACATATATTTATATTTTTCTCCCTAAGTTATTTGCATATCAAGAATTTTCTTAGATTTTGGTTCATTTTATTCACCATTATATTCCGTAACTTGTGTACAAAGAAAAATAGGATTGCTGCATTACCATTTTGTGTAGAGTGCTAACCGTTTTGGTTAAATTTTATTCAAATGTATTACAAATGTACTACTGTTGTATTTATAGTATTTTGTATTATAAATGACGATACATTTATAAGCCATAGTTTTAAATAGTTATTAAAAAATCCAATTATTCAAAAATTTTCCTTCGAACGTAGTCGGTTACCTTAGATATCAAAATGCAGCAGAAAAAAATTATTGTTGATCTAATTTTAAAACACACAGGAAATGATAATAAAATGAAACAATCTACAGTTATTTTCAACTTAGAAAAATCATTTGGAATAACATACAGAAATATATTATGTATGAGAAAAAAAACATCCATTCCGTGTTCACTTGTTATCATAACATAGTAGAAGAAGATGCAGTAAAAATATCTATTAAAAAAATAATTTTTTTAATGGTAACAAAGAAAATATCTGTTTGAAAAATATTTATGAAACTCAAATGAATGTAGAAAAATTCAGGTACTTTTTATATTTTAGTCCTTGTGAATATGACACTTGATGTTGCAAGCTAGGAATGCTAGAAGAGATCTCTAATTTTCAAAGATGAATTTAATTATTTTATGGATTTTTACTTGGAGAGGAAGTTTCTGGCTACTCTTTTCAGCCATTCTAGTTCATGGTTTGGCGATACTTTTTATTTTCATATGCCAAAGAAATTGTGAGGATCCATTTCATAGCACATTTAATGAAATTCATGATTCCATTTTTATGCTTTTTGAGAAAAATGTGGCCATATAATTAAATTTTAAGGATTAATTTTAAGGCGACCCAAATTTTATTTCAGTAATTATACGGAAATTTTGTATTATAAATTAGTTTTTTAGATTGCAACTTTCCTCTAATGGTTATTTCATTATTAGGACAAACAATTATTTTATTTCAATCTAGTGTGTGTGTGTGTGTGTGTGTGTGTGTGTGTGTGTGTGTGTGTGTGTGTGTGTGTGTGTGTGTGTGTACAAAATGATCATTCCACTTTAAACCACCTTCAAAATTTAATAAATATTTACTATATAATATATGTTGAGTCTAGATTTAAAAAATTAATAATTTGATTTAGTTCCGTTTTTAAATTATTTGTTAATTTTGAGTTTCATGATAATTTCTGCTAATTTAGACATCTAATATTAATTTGCTATAATCGCATAGAACTCACTGAAAACAAATGCTTTTGCCAACTATATTTGATATATACAGTAAAATCTTCTTTGCGATCATATGTACACACACATAATAAAAAAAGCATTATGTTTTTTTTTTTTTTCACTTTCTACTTCGCAGTGATGAATGAGCTAAGTTATCTCTTTTAACAAAAAACTTTAAAAAACAGTCAGATATTTTGCTTTTAACGATGGAAAAGGATAAAGCTGCTTACAGGAAGATTATCGGGAAGAATACCTACTCAATTAAATTTTAAATAGCCTAGGAAATTTAACCGTTCTAATGTATTATAATCAATAGCCTCTGAAATAAATTCTTGTATAAATAGTGAAGTACTTCTGTAAAACTGAAGTTGTAGCAATCAATTCGATCACAAGTTCACTATTCCGAGTATACTTTGTATATGTAGTAAAATTACATAAATATAATGCATCTTTTTAAAAAATATTATTCTACTATTTAAAAAATATTTACAGGTTTTTAAGAAATATAATGCGTGAAGTTAAATCCTTAAAAGTGTGGTTATAAAATGCAGAAAAGGGCATTAAAAAATAAACGTAAGTTGAGTTTTATTAGAGGGTAATAATAAACTGGAAAAAATTCAAAATAGATCAAACGATAATTTCGTGACTCTCTGCAGCAGATTATTCATTCAAAAGGAAGAAATTATTAATAGTAAATGTGGAGAGCCATCTAAAGATGACGTCACTGAATGAAAACGTTGAACAACTTCAATCTCTTTTTTTCCCCAAACCTAAAATCTTTTACTAATGATATGAATCAGACATAGTTCTTCGAAATCTGATTTAAAGAATATGGTTTATTTATGTTTATTAAAGCTAAAAAAACAACTAGAAATATTACTAACACAATAAATTCACTGATTATTTGGAAATTGATCATGAAATTTTTTAATAGAACAAAACTAAAGGGATCAGGTTGAAAGTATCATTCAGAAATTAGAATCAAATTAGAATAAAAGAAAGTTTCTACATCTATAAAAATACAATACACAATCCTAGTTCCATGAATGTACTTAATTCACGAAAGCGTGTTATATACAATAATAAAATCATATCCATTCATAATTTCTATTAAATTCCATGGGATTTTTAGATTCATATAAAATTGATAAATGAAGAACTACCTAATAAGGAGTAAAAAAATAAAGGTAATAGAATTATGATAAAAGTAGTGGAATGAAACAAAATTTAAAAATTAAAATAGAATTTCGTGCTGAAATCCAACTCTACAAATATACGGAACAGCAGACAGCAAATTAGAAATCAAAGCTCCCAAAGTCATCAGACTCCAAAAAAGTAAGTAATAAAAATGCTTGTAACAATTGATTAAAGTAAAAAAATTAATAAACACTTTACGAATGCATTTACAGGGTGATCAAGAAATAACAGGAGGTATTTAGAGCCCTGTAGCGTGTTATGTTCTGGACAAAGTAAAACAAAATTCGGCCATTTTACACGTAAAGTATGAGGTTTGAATTTAAAACAGTAAATAGTGACACATCAAATTTCAATAAAAAAATGTTTTTATAATAACTTACAATTTAGTTGAAGGTGTCCACCAACTTGATGTTCCAATAATTTCGTACTGTACAAGAGATTTTCGGAGATGAGTAGCAGCATGTCGGCATTTATTCATTTGACATGTAATATTATCTGTCATTTAAGTAGGAATATCAGAAATATACTCTGGATGCACAACACATTTCAAGTGAAGCAGAACCATCTCAAAACCAGAAATTGCCAAGATTCTGATCAGCGTCATCAGATAATAGGTATTATCTTATACTGATAAAATTTCAGGATCTTACACAATTTCTTCGACATCGTCAAAAAGGGGACATCTATTTGTCGGGATATTGAACATGCACTGCTGATAACCTACTTATTAACTATCGCCTGATACGTAACAGCAGTTGCAACTTATTCAACTTGTTCCTGCTGGTTAACTTTAAGTCTTCCGCCTGGTTGCACACCAAGAACTCCTGTTGTTTCAAATCTTTCAATTATTCTTTGTAAGTTGATTATGGCCATTGGTCCTCTACGTAACTGTTTTAACCTCTGGCATTCACGAAGAACAGCACAGGAATTTTCATCCCACTGAATAAAACAGCTTGACTAATAAAGCTCGTTCAATTCCCTCAATTTTTCCTCTTATCCTCAATGCCATATCACAAACTACTCGTATAAACAAATTACATAATAAAGTTGACTATCACAGTGCCAGGGTTTTAACTATCGGGTTTCTTTCGTACTAACTTTCTTTCTGGATAAATCGAAACTGCATACTTTAATTTGTATGGTGGCCAAATTTTATTACATGTCGTCTAATACATAACTCACTACAGGGCTCCGAGCACTTCCTTCTATTTCTTGATCACTCTGTATCTATATATATGACAGAAAAAAGCTAGTCACATCAGTATAAGGCACTAGTATTAACAGCCCATATCTCAGAATTAAATAACTTGTTCTATCAAATGATAAAATAACTAACTCTTAATAAAAAAATGCAACTGATGATTAACCTGTAACAATTTAAGGGAAAAAAGAAAAACTCTTAATTATGAACCAAATTTTTTAAAAATATGCCGTCTTGATGGAGGGAGTAAATTTTATTAAGATCCATTAACAAATTTCAATGTATAACCTTGTTTACATAATGAAATAAGAATTTTTTTACTATCTTTGCTATCAAGTCAGCCGTTTTGCATGGGAAGATTCGAATTTCCCTCTCACTGTAATTCTTATTCTTACTACTATTGCTGTTATTACCAAAAGATACATAATTAAAAATATATTTCAACGTAAGTCTTAGGGTTTATTTTTCTTAATCTTATATACTGAATGAATGTTTTATGTCCAGAACTCTTATAAAATACAATTCCTTAAATTAGTATAATCAAACTGAGTAGTGCAAATTTCAGTCTCTCATTACGAAGCTACTTTGTTGTTCTTTCTAAGATGAAAATTAGTTTATAATGAAATATTCTTTTTTATTTGAAGATTAATTCCATCCGTGGATGTATTTTAAATCAGAAATGATATTCTCTTTTAGAATTAATAGCTGATAATAAGCACCAGAAATCCGGCAAGAATTATAAACAAAGAAAAATCTTTTTAAAAAATGCAGAATTGTGTGCATTTCTTTACATGTGTAAGTGTCAACAGCATTTCTTATCAGACTAGGTTTTTTTGTTCATGATATTTATTTCATTTCCTATCTATATTTTTGTGTACATTTTATATTTCTTTTCATTTTATATATGCACTTTTTTCACAATGTGCTCTGTTTTAGGAGTGTCTTTTTTATTTCATTCAAAAACGTATAGAATAAAATTAAATTTGAGGAAACGGTATTTTCTATCCTTTGGGAGTTGTATGGAACAACTCCAAAAGACGTCTCTTCCTTAATGTCTCCGGGAACGGTACTAAGAGCGAAATGTTTGACACGCTTCGTTTCATTTCATTCCCGATTGACTTTTCCTTTTCGGAAAAAGACTTTTCTTTCGAGCTCTCGAATAATCGAAGAAATTCAATTTCAGCTTTCTCAATGATCTGACTAATTTAGTATCCCAATCTAAACGTCATTCTGAAAGGCAAAGAATTCGGCTGTAAAAGATTTGATATAGAACCTTTTTGTTATGTACTACTTTTTCAAAAATTAATACGCTTTATTTATTCCAAATATTTTTTTATAAAGACATCTATCTTAAATATTAACGGGTCAATACCTTGTGAACTTTTTACAGCTTAGTAGAAAAAAATTCAACTAGCTATGGTTTACTTCTGTTTCTGTAAGAGCCAAGTTCAGAATTTTAAAAAAAAATGTTATTTTTGAAAAATTTTCATAATATCAAAAATAGTATGAGATTCCAACAGATTTGCCTTTTAGCAACATTTTCAATAAATATCTATTACTCGACCAGTTTTAGGCATTTTTAATTGATACATTTTAATGTCAAGGTAGCTTATTAAATAAAACCTATGTGACTGAAGGATTGCACAAAACTTGGATCCCGAAATTAATTTTAAAACATAATTATTGACTCAAACAGTGTAACAATAAATAATGCCTCAGTTTAAGGGGGGGGGGGGGTTGTAAATAGATATAATGTTGTATATTAGTTGAACACTGTTTTAGCAAACATATGAATGCGCTTAAAGCATTCTTTTTCAATTGTTAAAAATTTTTATTAACATTCTTTAACACGTTTATATTAATATGTCCATAATTATAGTTATTCGCATGCTCAGCTGAAAGATCTTGTTGATAATATTCTCTTGTTTAATTTACGCGATATTGAAAGATAATTTCTTGTGAAAAATTAGCTAATGAGTTTTTTCATTTCAAAATAGATTTACTTAAAACTAAGATACGAGAAATGCATTCAATTTCTATTTTCAAAGATGCAATCTGAAGCAAAATTTTAAATGCAATTAGTTTATTACAATAATTATATACAACTATAAATATTAAAAATATAGTAATTATTTGCATTATTAATTATACACTTTTAATTTATGTACATTTATGATGAATAGACACAAAACTTAAAGTAAAACTGATTCTTTTAATTCCTTACAACATGTATACAAAATACTCGGACTTGTCCATCATTTCTTACCTATATTTTTTTCTAGTTATAGCTTCCTAAAATAACAAAAACTTTGGAAGTACCTTAATAAATTTTTAAATTGTAATATTTAATTTAAAAAATCTATAATAGTTGCAAAAAATATTTACTATTGTTGCAACGGTGTTAATTTAAATACAATTTGTTTGAATTCATTTAATCTTCTTTGATACTGGGGCTCCAATGAAATAGATATTCATTCATAAAGTAACAAATATTTTGGTGGAAACTATGGTTTCTAACTTTATCGGGAATACAATTTAAAACTTCAACGCTATAATAACATAATGTCACTGAGAGTTATTTTATGTTATCTACAAGATTTACTATATATATATTGAATGTCTTTATAAAATATATTCATTAAATTATTTAAATAGTTCATTAGAAAACAAAAAGATAAAAGAACCAACCAGAAGATAAAAAACACTTGATAAATATAAATATAAAAAATATGAAACTTCTATCTGTCAGATTTATGTCAAAAGTAAAAGAATTTGGATAATTTTGCTGAATTATTTGAAAATTTATTCTTTCCTTACAACATTCACTAATTTTACTCAAATTATTTTATCTTCGCTGGAATCTAGAAGCGTAAAAAACAATCAAGTTCATTGCATTGAGCTAAAACTACTCTACAAAGTATCTCATCATAAATACTTAAACATGTAACTAATAGAAAAAATATTTGTACTAGGCAAAAAACGATCATCGTATATAATAAAAGAAACGAATAATTTCTTCGGGATTTTTTTAGCAAATTTACTCTTTCTCTTTCAGAATGATGACAACATTAGCCAGATAAATTAATCAAATCATAGAAAGAATGCTCAAAGCCTTTTCCTTCAATGTCTTCAGAGTTATCTTCATAAAAAATATAAACAAATAAAAAGTAAAAATCATCTGCGAAAGAAAAAGTCATTCGAGTATGAAGTGAAACGAAATGAGACACACATTTCGTTCTCCAGACAGCTCACCGGCGAAATTAAACCAGAGTCGCCTTTTCGAAAATGCCTCAATCAACTCTCAAGGGATCAAGTGGTTATATTTTCTGCCAAAGTTTTATTTATTTAATTACTTGACTTCTTTCAAATGAAATAATTAAAAAAAGAATTCTTTAAGCAGAGCATTGCCCTATTTTTTTTTTATAAACGAAGAGCTCAATAAATATAAAGCTGCAAATTGAAAGGAAAAGGAATTACAAAAGTTAATCAGAAAATTAAGAAGCAGTAAACAGTTTAAAGTAGGATTCTGACGATAAGAATCTTTCGATTTCAGACAGACTAGTGTATATTCTGATGGAGGGAGACATGAAACAGACGGCAGGTATCAGATAAATTGTAAAGCCAGGCATCTTCATAAGATTCTAAAGTTCAGTTCAGTTCAGTTATATTAACGTCCCGTTTAAAGCAAAACGAGGGCTATTTGGGGACGGACCTCGTAATTTTGAACCACGGTCAGATGACGAGGACGACAACTGAAGTGGCACCCCCCTCTCCACACCACACCACACCAGCGGGAGGACTTTGGCCTGACAGATTTAACGTGCAAGAGACCCCCTCACACGACGGATTTTCGGTGGAATCGAGTCTCGAACCTGAAACCCTCCGGTTCCGAAGCCGAGACCTTACCACCAGGCCACCGCGGCCCCATAAGATTCTAAATTTTTAGTTTATTTGGATGTTGAAAGTCATGAAATAAAGGCAGAAAGAGAATTCATCCAATTCAACAGTTGTCCATCTAAATAGCCAAAAACTGCATCGGAATTTTTATGATTAAATTATTGACTTTATTGTTTTGGTGCAATTTTAGAATATTATCATTCAAAGTTAAGAATTCTTCCCTTAAAATTTGAAATAATTTCATGACAATAATTTATTAAATAAAAAAATGATGATGGCATGCACAGTACCGCAATTTTTTTTTTTTGAAAAAAGTTCCAAATTTGTAAATTTTGCGATCCATTTTTTAAAAAACAAATTTATACCTCTCATTACATCTTCGGTGAGGATTTCTATTTGAAGAAAAATAAAATAACTGTTTTTTCCCTTCAGACGTTTTATGGCCATAAAGAAAAACAGGAATAAAAAAGGCATTATTTAATATAACAAATATTTTACACAAATGGTAGCGAATTGCCAGGAATTAAGGATTACAAAAACTTAATTGAGCATTCAAGTCGAAAAGATATGGATTAGACAATGATGTTAAAGACCTGAAATTAGGGCTTCTGAGCTGAAACGAATCACTTGTTTGCGTATTGAGCTATATTTTTTGTCATATTACTAACATCGAGTTTCATGTAGTCAGTTATACTAATGTCACGTTTTAAAGCAACAGTAGTCTTATTTTGAGATGGCTCTCGTAATTTATATCACTGTCAGATGATGACATTTGATCTATCATCCCCTCTTCAAACTTCCACAGCACACCAACGGCAGAATGCCTTGCCCCGAAAGATTTCATGCGCATCCATTCCATTTACACGAATCGGGTATCTTACTTGAAACCAACTGATTCAGAAGTCCAGACCTTACCACCTGGCCACCGCTACCGTTTTGACTACGTCATTTTACCCTACGTCACATATCTGCAAATTGTGGATGGGTATATATGAAATGAAGATCTTGTATCTATCCAGAATTAGGGAACTCCGGTTCTAATAGTAATTATGAATGGAAAGAGAAATTATTGTGAAATTAAATTACCATTTAAATCAATCTCATTACAAAATAAGGACAGGAAGGAAACAAAGAGACACTCTAATTATCGTCAAAACTAACATTTCAGGAGGTAGATCTATAAAATTGAAATTGATGGATTCAGGCATCTTTTTCTTGAACAAGCTATGTTTACATTTACTTCAAACATTACCTACTTTTCCATTAAAACACAAAGAATTTAATCGTCTTTCCAATCTCCAATGATGCAAACATTGCGTAATTTACTCAAAAGACGCCCAAACCAAGCTGTAATTTCCACCAAAAGAGGCCGGACGCCACAAAGTTTGAAATGACCATCTCTCTTGAATAGTATCCTGGAGTGAATTTGAATAGAGAACTATCATTTCCCGCAAACTGCCGGTCGGTTGTCAGAAGATTAAGGTCCGTCTTCAGACGCCGCCACTGTAAATAAAGGAAATTATTCAAGACATTGTGGAATTGAATTCCCAACTATAAGAGGGAAACGGGAAAACTTGTCGGACGGAATTGCTCCATTCAAACAGAACTCAAAGCTGAAGGATCATTTTGAAAGAAAGCATTTTTCTGCGAACAGGAGATCTCGTTGTTGAAATATTAAATTTTAAGTGCCATAAATGACGAAATTTTAGATGAAAGGTAGTGAATCCTTCCATCTTTGAGTTAAATTGTTCTAATGTAATTTATTCAAATAGAATATGACCATCTGGTTCTTCGGACGGAATAATAGTAATGTACAATTTCACTTAAATCTCTTAAGCCTAAGTCCCTAATAACCTTATCCATCAGATTTAAATATCAAATTGTAAAAGACATTAAAGCCTTGAATTTATTCTCTTTATTGCTCAAGTAAGACTTTCTTATAAATTCAAATCCCATGTCATAATAATGCCATTAAAACTATAACAGCCCCGGTAATATCTTTTGAAATTGCACAATATCTTTCGCTTTAATTTATCGTTCATTATCCTTCGCATTTTCTTTAAAACTTGTGCACCATGAATAATAAGCTTAAACGGTTTTCTTTAACATTTAGCTGTGTAAGAAAATCGTATAGTTAAATATTTCACGAAGTAATGAAAACCTTTTGAATTTAATTGCAACTATCAAATGATTGCTAACACGTGTAAGGAAAAAAAATTAGTCGATTGAAAGAATTCAATAAATTAGTCTTTGTAGTTAAATTATCCTTAAAAAAAGAATGTTAAAACAAGAACTTCTAAAATGGTTGTAGAAAAGTTTTGAGAGAAATATTATCAGGTATTATCAAGGGGAGAAACGTTGAAAGTTCACTTAATTGATTAAAAATCTTAATAAAATATTTTTT
>JAPMOQ010039555.1:0-10180 GCA_026543055.1 Argiope trifasciata
AATTTTTTCTTTAATTTCTTCAATTCAATTGAAATCTGCTATTAAGAATATTATTACGAATAAAATAATTGAAAAAAATATAATTGATCAACAAAGGAATTTCAGATTTAAATCATAAATAATATCCTTATTAATAATTATTTGCTGAGCTTTAAAACATACCATTTAACGTCAGGTTTAGGTTCTCCGTCAATCTTTGCTGTAAGTTTTCCAGGTTCTCCCTGAACAAACGAGGCTGGCTTCAAAGATTCCAAGATCTCTGGCAATCTGAATCCATCGCCTGTGAACAACCCAATTATTGATTATTTTTTGTCAAATAATGTAATAAAAGCTTGTTTCATATTTGAATGAAATAATTTTTTTATTCAAATATGAACTGACGTATTAAAAAAGCAATATTGGATAAACATTTAGATATCCTCCAAATTATCTTATATTTTGCCCTAACTGTTATTTTAGGAAGGAGAAAACCTTGAAATTATTAAACAGATTGTACAGTTAAAGAATAATAACATGTGATATAATTTTTTTTTTTACCAAATTACTTAGGAAGCAAGCTCAGAAAATCATGAAAAAATGAACGAAAATATAAAAAGCCGTTTAAAATAACGTTAGAGGAATGAATTTCATATTGAAAGAGTGCTAATTTATACGATTTTTTTTAATTGCAGCCATTTTCTGATGCAGCTACTTGATATACTAAATCCCAAAAGATTAATTTCTAATTTTGATAGAAAAATTCTAACAATCAAAAATATCAATTTTAAAACTTTTTCGCCCATTATTAAAAGGGAAAAATAAATAAAAATATAAAAATAGGAGGAGAAAAAGAAAGAAATCATACTTTTACTTGTCACGGTGATAAAGTTGATTGAATAACTTCAATCCGGTGTTTCTGAATTCATTATAAAAATTAAAATTTCATCAGCTTTTTTTTTTCAAAACTGGTGTGCTATTAAATTATAAAACTGATGATGTCAATTAATTCAAGAGAACATGTTGTAATAAATAATTGATTTAAAGCCAATTACTTAATTTTTAATTTATTTGTTACAAATTAAAATTGAATTTGTAATTGTTGTCGCATAGATGAAATTGGCATAGATAAACCATGAGTTAATTAAAGTCAAAGAATAACGCCCATTAATCTCAACTCAAGATTTTATTAAAGGAATTAAACCTTACAACATTCTTTATCCACAAGACGAAATGATTCGAATCTTAAACGGACACAGAAATTATAAGAGCATTCTAGAACTTAGGACTTGCCAGCAATCAGATATGGACTTGCGAGTTTAATTTAGTTATATTAACGTCCCGTTTTAAAGCAACACGAGGGCTATTTTGGGACGGACCTCGTAATTTTGAACCACGATCAGATGACGAGGACGACACCTGACCTGGCACCCCCCTCTCCACACCACACCAGCGGGAGGACGTTTGGCCTGACAGATTTAACGTGCAAGAGACCCCCTCACATGACGGTTCTTCGGTGGAATCGAGTCTCGAACCTGAAACCCTCCGGTTCCGAAGCCGAGACCTTACCACCAGGCCACCGTGGCCCTTATGGACTTGCGAACTGTCGCTTTTAGTTCGTAGCATTCTACCACTAAGCCATTCAGCCCGTGCCAGGTTAGATCAAGTTCCGATACAATATTATTTGTTATTATATTTTGTATGATTATTTTAGAAATGTTTAGCAAATGATGAAATGAAAATATTGACAAAATTAAACTAAACTATGACAAAAGACAAAATTAATTTTTCTAACTTATGTATGCTTTAAATTCTGAAAATTCAGATTTTTAAATTAAAGTTTTCTAAGGTATATTAGTGTAATTAAACGTAAGCATTCTTACCTACTACGGCCACATTGGCCGAACTTCTTGTCTTTCCTTCGTCGTTGGTGGCAATGACCACGTATTTTCCTGAATCTTCAGGCATAGCGGCCTCGATGACCAGTGCAACAGCTCCGTTTGGTTGCTCCAGAATTTGAGTGCGGTCGTTCTTCACTACATCATCACCATCTTTCATCCTTGAATGAAAAGATGATTGTGCTTATTCATATTTATTCTTCTTTTCATATAGTAAAAATCATTGTAAATAATTATATTCATAATTGACTGCATCGTTTAATTTTCATTACATTTTTAACGCAGTAAATTTTAATTTAATATACATTTTAATGCGTTTTACCATTTAATAGTGCAGCCAGAATCAGGTGGAAGCTCTGCCTTCAGAGTAATGGTCCCTCCTTCAGAAACTTTCAAAGGTTCCAGGCCCTTCAAGAAAATGGGTTTGTTTCCTGACATTCCAGGCATAGAAGGCATCACTGAAAAAAATAATAAATTATTATAAAATGATGTAATTAAGTACTATTTTTTATAATTGAAATTGGATACTTCTCATAAATGCACAAAAGTTGTAAACGCACAATACAAATTTTCAAAAGTAAAATAAAATCAATAATGAATAGTAATTACAAACACAAACAAAAACCGAGAAAAATATAATTGAATAAATGTAGGTGAATTTCAACTAAATGTCAGAGAAATCGAAATCGAATTGATACCATAAGTTCAAAAACCAAAGGCAAAGTAAATATAAACATTTTACCAATCGAATTTTTACATTACAGAGGTTGTAAAAAAAATTTAATTTTACAGGGTGCGCCAGAGTCAAAATCTTTTAAGCATGACCGATTATCATTTTTAATTAATACAAGAGTTGAAAAACTTTGCTTACATAAATATGTCGTCGAAAATGGAAGTAATGTTAAGATTGCTTTGTAGGAAATGTGAGGATATTCTTTTTTAAGTTAAATCTTGAAAACATCTGATGGAACTTCGTATAAGTATAATTTTAAAGTCATGTCATTATTTAAATCTGTAAATTCCTCTCGAATTTGAAGAGGTAGTGCTTTACGGTCATTTTGCTTTATCTATGATTAATTTGGTGGACCTTGGTGTTTACACAACTCAATATGCAGTTTCAACTGTTCTCACCAGGGGACCATTGAATAATTATTTAGTTATAATAATTATTCTATAGCATATTTAGAAAAATAGACATTATGAAAAAAATTGTCATTGTGTATTAAATACATGATGAAAAATTGTAAAATGTAAAATACAATGTATTTGACAGCGGCACACTTGTATCTGGCTCATGATACACCAGTGTGACGCGGCACACCGGTTGCGGAGCCCTGGTCTAGAGAACAGCAGGCCTTCGCCGTCGAGAGCTTTTTTTCTAACGGTCACTCACTTGTTGCTACGCAACGTGCCTTCCACGCTAGCTTTGAAATTCCTCCTCACAGACCCATTCCTGGCCTTAATTCAATTCTGTAGTGGGTTAACTCATTTCAGAAGTGTCTCTAAACCCAGAAATGGACATCAACGGACTACAAGAACTCCGGAAAATGTCGAAAGAGTGAGGCAGTCAGTTCTGCTTTCGGCTCGAAAACATGCACCTGCTCTGGGAATTTCTGACACCACGAAACCTCCCTCCATCTCTCTCTCCATCAAGACCTTCAATTTCATTCCTATAAATTGGTTGTTGTGCAAGAATTAACTGAACGCGATTTTGTTGCCTGTCAAAAATGCATGTGAAATGCTGCTTGACAACCTGCTTGAAGACGCGGTCGTTTTTTTTCAGTGACGAGACACACTTTGAAATCCCTGGTTTATCTCGATCGACCAATAGCTCTCCTCAAAAACAACATTCGCGACGCCATCGCCAACATATCGATTGATATGCTGCAAAGAGAGGACACGAACTTCAAAAATTGACTTAATCAGCGTATACGCAATGGGGGGCGCCATTTAACCGATATCATTTTCAAAACTGTATGAAAAAAATGGGATATTTTAATTTCAAATTAAAAAAAGAAATTAAAACAATAACTGAAGTACTGTTGTTTTTATTACTTTATTATTTTATGACCTTTCAAATAAGTAAGATTCTCTGGCGCATCCTGTATAATACTCATTGTTATTAATCATACAAAGCCGAAGTGTTTTCGTGCAATTACTTATCTTATTTAATGAAATTTTATAGCTGGGAGCATGTATATAAGCAAAATATTTAGTAAATAAAAGCTTAGTTTCCTTTTTTGTAATACCTTAAATTTAAAAAGTTGATATCCATTGATTTAATTATAAAAATTTTGCGATATAGTTACGAAATAAGGAATTTAAACGAAGAAGATTAAAAATAAATCAGCATCCTCATAAGGCCGTACCTAACAGAGTTTTGACATTTTTGATTTATCCATTGAATAAAAACTGTGGGGATAATATTTAAAAATAGAATGTAAATAGTTACACACTAAATTGAAAAAAAAGTACTTCTTTCAATTTGAAAGGAAATACTTCTTTCGACTTGATAATTTATGCTCATTTAATTATTTTCATTTTGGTTCAAATTAAAATTTTGTCACTTACTATTAACCATTGCTTCACTTCTAATTTCTGTTTCTCCATCTGACACAGTGACGGCATACTTTCCTCTGTCTGCAGGTGTCATCTGAGCGATGACCAGTTTCAGGTAGCCACTTTCTTCTTCAGAGATTTGATATCGTTCCGATGGTGGTATCTCTTTACCATCTTTCGTCCTGCAAAGAAAGATAAATTGCCATTTATAAGTTATCCTAACCAGTTTATAGGAAACATCACTAATTTTTTAGTGATTGGTATTCAGAAATAAATTTTTATTTTATATGTTTTTGCATAAATATTGTATATCAAAGTTACATATTAGCAGAACTGTAATACCTTTTTTGAATACAGTTTAAAACTGTAAACTTTTTACATTCAGAAGATTCTTAAATTAATGGAATAGAAATTACATTTTTCTATAACAATATCAAATAGTAAATAATAAGAAATTTTGAACACTTATATTTTTATATATTTGGTATAAAAATATTTATAGTAATATAACAAGTATTAAATTATGCCCACAGTAAGTAAAAATATTATAAGCAGGAAATGTTTTTTAAATTTTTTAAAAAAAGAGAATGTGTAGGGTTTCAGATTATATTAAAAATAAAAAAGCATCCTTTGCGTTTAATTCAGGGTGCTAATTCACTAGATAAAACTGCTGTGGCACTAAAATCTATATATTGAAACTCATATGAATCTTTAATATTGTTTTCTGTTCATTTGATTTTATAAGGAGAAGAAAGTTTTACAAATAGCCTTGATCGATATTGAATGAATGTCGGATGAATGAAACTTAACATTGATGAGTATTTGATATCTCAGGACACAAAAATTAATATTCTTGAACACACAGGAATTCGAGATTATTCTAAAATTATTTTCTATTATTTCTGCAATTATTATTCTAAAAATTCAAAGGCGTATATAGTAGAAGTAGTAATTAATCGAATTCTCATTTTGAAGTGGCGATTTTAGACGATTTTGATTTGCGCTGTCCCTTTTATGTAATAATGACTTGCAACTTGTGTGTTACTGGTTGTCTCAAGTACTGTTTTTGTATAAACTTCGACTGTATTTCTATACTTTTTTGTGATATAAAGCATCGCTATTCATTTTTGAACTTTTTAAAACTTCATTGTATACTCGTCGAATATATTTTTCCATATCAAAATTAAATTTTGATTATCAATCTGAAGCGGCATATTTTGTGACAACGTATAACAATTACATATGAAACAGAGCAATTTGAGAGCAGATATAAAAATAATTTACATAAATATTTTTCATCAGTAAAATGTTTTAGTAAATCCGACGAGTGGCATTTTGATTGGACACCGATGATACGTTTTTCAAATTTGTCGGCAACGAAACTCACCATCTGACTGATGCAGGCTTAGGATCGGTAGTCACTTTGGCTTCCAGAATGCAAGGTTTACCTTCAGGAACAAGTTTCGGCATAAGTGGTTGTAGAAATTCAAATACCTTCGTAGGTTTCTTTTCTGCATCGATTTTCACGAGTGGTGTTACTAAGTGAGAAAGAAAACTTGTTAATTCTGTTGTAGACAGAAAAAATAATCTAAATCAAACGTTTATTCAACAATAATTCCTATCGTTGTCATAAGGATAAATAATAAACAATTGTTATTGAAAATTATAGTAATGCATTATGAGATTTATTTCATAGAATTTGCTTATATCGTTGTAAAAAGCCTAAAATCATAAACACTTTATCTAAAGAAAAAAGTATAAACACTCTATTAAAAGAAAATATAAAAACTTTATCAAATGGTATATATATATTTTCGAATTCTTCTTCTTTTTTCAGACGGAGTTCACCGAAAAAAATTATATTTCAGGTAACCATCTCGAATACTTTAGCCATCTTATAAATTTGTGTATGAAGAAAAGAGAAAAACGAAATCAGTTTGACGGGTCCCTTTAACCGTGAAATAAAATAATTAAGAAATTTATTGTCTGTAAAAATTTATTAAAACGAATTTTTCTTTACTCTTTGGTTATGAATGTATGCATTTTACTTTTTGCAAGTCATAAAATACTGATTAAAATAGAATAATAATGAAAGTTCGTCATAAATTAAAAATCCACTCAACATAGTAAACTTTAGTTTGGACTTTCCTTAATTGTTTATGCACCTTCATAGAAATTAAATATTAAAATTGAAAGTTTAATATAATAATAAAATATTATATTTTATATTTGATTCATCAGAAAATTTCTTTACTGTGAAAATTTTATAGATTTCGATCTGAGAAGGTTTTTAACTTGAAAAATGAGTTTCGCTGGCTCCATTCATGATCAGAAGCAGATTTTGTAGGCCTTGTTAAAATGATTTTAAGCTCTTAAAGACAAAATTAAATTGTTCTAAAAACTGTTTCAAACTATAAGAATGAAAATTGTTAGATTTACGCACAAGAATGTATATATTCGAAAACAAAATTCGCAATACTCTTTCGTCTCTATTTATATCTTTTAGGCTCTGTTTTACCATTAAGTCACTAGAGGAATATAATGATCATTGTTTATTAAAATCAATAACAATTTCCTACTAAGCAGACATCTAAAAACACTTGAATTTGATTTAGAAGTTTTATTTTCCTATTTAACAAATTGAGTTTGGGAAAAATATAATTTATATTAATGATATATTAAGACAATTTTAACAATTTTCCATTTATCCTATATACCATCCAATTAACAATTTTCCACATTAATTTAAATCATTTTAATTTCTCATGTTATTTCACATTTCTTAAGAATCACACAATTATTAGGATATTTGTAAAATTACACGTTTGTTTCAATAATATTATACACAAGTATTAGGTTATCTGGAGTTATAATACTGAAAAATGAACTCAAATATATATTTTCAAAGTTAAAATTAATATCAATTCAAAATAAATTGTTAAGATATTAAGTATATGCTTAATGGTAAAATAACTAGGCTACTTTTTAAAAATAAGGGCCTTACAATAGGCATTGCCCAAGTCTTAAGTCCGCCACAGCTAAAAAAATACTTTATTTCTGTTTTTAAATTGCTTATTTAAAGTAATAAATTAAAAATAGGAACATCTAATAACGATTTTTCCAATCAGTTGGACTTTTCATGAATGATTTTTCTCGACGTTTACTTCTATATTTGAAGAAAACAAATGAATTTAAAAATGAAAGAATGCAAATCATTTAAATACCAACAATTAAAATTACAAATAGAGTGGGTAATAAATTAAATAACTCTTCAATAAAACTCACAAACTTTTTTCCAAGAAATAAAATTAGCTTCAAAGTTACAAAAAATTACAATTTTTCGTATCTAATTAACAAAACATCTAAAATGACGAATCACAGATAATCAAGTTTTTCAATGCAAAGGAATAGGAACAGAGATTCAATGTCGCGAATTCTATAGATATTTTGCTACTTTTTTCTGTTTTAAAATAGCAATTTCTTTTGAAAGCTGTTTGATTTTGAAACACATCTTACCAATAATAGGTGCCTCGCTGGAAGCTTTGCCATGTTTGTTGGTTGCTATGGCAGTATAAAGACCTCCATCTTCACACTTTACCTCGTGGATGGTTAATATTGCGACTCCTTTTTCATCTATGGTTGCGGTAGAATGCTGGCCTTCCAGAACATTCTTACCATTATGCATCCTATAGATGAATAAGTTTTGGTAAAAAATACTTTAAAAACTGTTCGTTATTGTGTCTTTCATTTTTAAGTACAATTTGCAGATGCAATTTTACCAACAAATGCTACGAATGTTTCAATAAAACTACAAAATGTATTAAACATTTTCTAGCATAAAAAACATTTAAAATTAATTAGTATTTCTTAAGTCAAAGAGAGAAAGTAAAATTTCCTTAATTTTGTAGATATAATGAAGAAAGAGTTTTTTTTTTAATCTAAGAGAGTTTAATGTTTCAGTTGCATACATTTAACAAATAATGAAATACAAAAAACATTTTGAGTCCAATGATTCGGAAGTTTAATTCTTAATTAAATTTGTTCGAATTATTAACTATCCTTTATATAAAAGATTCTTTAATTTTTAATGATGAAAGCCTTTTTTAAATTCATATAATATTATCTAATAATGAAGACTAATGTAAAAAAATATTTCAGAATATAAAACTAAAATTAGTTTTATATATTTAGCTTACATCAATTTGCTTTATTTATATTATAATCCTATTTTAAAGCAATGCAAAGGCTATTATGAGACGGACTTCTTAATATTGAATCCTAATTATATGACGAGAGTAACACCCGAGACGAAACTCCCTTTTCAAACTTTCTGATCAAATCAATAGGTGGACATTTTACAACGCTGACTTTAACGTGCATTAGGCCTTGTGAAAATACCTGCCAAATCGATTCAAGATCAAGGCTCTGATTTTCGGTATTAGTAATAATTGGTTAGATGTAATCAAATATCTGTTATCTCCAAGAAACTCATAGATATCTCTCACGATAAACCAATCTAAAAGGCAAGTGCATATAACTATTGGTGAAGTTGAAATTCAACGCCGTACCCTCATTTATGTAGGAGGTACAGCCCATACACGATGGACATTGGGGACTTAGGTTTTGAAGTTTCACATCCCCGAGGTCCAGACATCGCAAGGGACGACTTCAATGAGATTTTATAACAGGACAGACTTCTTAATATTGAACTCGGTTTAGAGGACGAGAATAATACTTCCCTTTTCAAACTTTCTGATAACCCCAAAGGGTAGACATTTATCTATAACCTGAGGTTTAATATGCACTGTGCAAATACCTCTCAAATATAATAGGACAAGATACAGATTTTCGGTATCCCCAATAATTCAAATTTCTCATTATCCGATTGACACGTAGTGCTAAAATATTAGCTATCTCGAAGCAACACAACAATATCTTTCATCAGAAACCAAAAAGAGAGAGAGAGAGAGAGAGCCCAAGAAAATCTAACTATAAGTGACGTTGAAATTCAATGCCGTAGTTTCCTATATGAAAAGGCATAGTCTTCCCACGATGATGGACATTTATGGAAATTAGTTTTTGAATTGGAGCTTTCAATTCACGATATCGGAACCTTATCTCAAACCACATCGGTCCTTATAATCTATTGCAACTCGCGAAAAAGGTTTGATAGAAATTTTATAAAATTTCAATCCATTGAAACAAAAGAAAAGAATTTTAAAAGTATTATTTCACATACTAATTTTAGTGACAGAAATTTCGCCTTATTGTCAAGGCTTTCACAGTGCCTTACAAGGAAAATCCATTTTTAGGTAGATTCCTACAAAAAGATTACCTATTGCAATGTTTCTCATGACAAGACTTCAGGAAAATTTCTGCTGTTCTATCCCGATCAAGGTCTCTAGAACCCGAAACCATCCTTCTATTTATCTCTCTCTATATATATTATATATATATATATAAGCCCCTAATATAAGTCCAAATTAATTTCGAAACTTTTATCTCAATTTAAGCAAAATAACATTATAAAAAATGTTATCTTATTTCCTGATCCGATTCCAAGTTAGAATTCCAAGATAGCAATGCTTTGTAGAAATGTTTAATCAGTGAATCCCACATTGCAAGTGATTCATAAAAGTTGCGTACCTAAACAAGTCGTTTTTGAAAAAGATCCCCGTTTTCCCCTGCTTTGTGCAGAACTTCATACGTGCAGAAATCTCTATGCGAAGCTTAATAGTCTATAAGCA
>JAPMOQ010039555.1:10190-24017 GCA_026543055.1 Argiope trifasciata
ATAAAATGTTCGAGAGCTTTCCCTCATTCTTCTGTCTGTCGTTCTGTGTTGTGCGTGAACTCGTCACTCCCCACTAGTACATAAACGTGACTGCTTCTTCGTGATGAAATAAAACGAAGTAAATGCAAACCGTTTCTTCAATGTTTTCAAACCGGCTTCTGCATCCAAAACAATTTATATCCACACTCACACAACCCTAATTTTGAATATTACTAATATCAACAATATACTTAGCCGGATAGCAATTTAACCTTTGAATCTACCTTTGTCATCCAGCTTGCAGAAAGGATTTTTTTTAATACATCGAGGATCAAATATTCATCCTTTAGAATGTCGTCTAATTTCGAAAAGGAGGATATTCTATTTCCCAGTACAATTTAAAATTACTTAATCTGCCACAAAATTGACCGTATACAATTTAAAATTAATCTATAAAATTTAGTTCAGATGTTTGTAATCAGTTGAATTAATTTTGAACAGAAAATTTAATTGCAAATGAATGAATCTACGACCAAGTTGAGTAACTTAGTGTTAGTTTCATAGAGTGAGAAATGTCATACCAGGCAATGGTTGGCATTGGCTGTCCTGACACAACAACTTGGAGTTTCGCTTCTTCGCCTTCCAACACTTTTCCTGCCTTCAGTTCTTTAACAATCACTGGTTTCTTCCCAGGTTCTGGATAAAAAAAAGTTCATTAATACTGACTAAAAAATACCATAAAATGACACCAAATATTATTTTTAAAATTAATAATAATCGATTCATCATATTAATTAAAATAGCAATGTGTTTATGAAATTTGGTATTTTTTAACATAAAACATTCTGTTAGATTGTCAAGACAAGATTTATTATTATTTTTTAAATTTTAATTGATCCCAATGTGCTCACCGGATACTTTAACAGGTGCAGAGGAACTGTCTTCTCCTAACTCATTTGTGGCAGTCAATTTGTATTCACCAGCATCATTCATTTCAGCTTTTTCAATAGTCAAAACAGCTTTGTTGTCACCATCTGATAAATTGACATGTTTATCTGATTCAAGTTTATTGTCATTTTTAAACCTGCAAAATCAAAGATATGAGAAGATTTAAAGCATACCGCTTATAATTTATAAATATTTTTTTAATGTGCAGTAAAAGCAATTTTTTTAAGGAAATCTTTGGTCAAATATTTTGTAGTTTAACACTCGTGATAATAAAAGAATGATATTTACAATAGTAAAGTGTAATTAAATAAGGGACTATTTATTATTTTTACAACAAAATGCAAGGAACATAAGTTTGATTATGGATACTTTCAGGAATTTATATTTACAATAATTGCTCAAACAATTGTCCATTATCTGCTATACATGTATAAAGTGAAGAAACAAATACCACGTATGTGTGATTTAGTGACACTTATCTGTCAACTTCTAAAACTAACATAACTGTATTTCACTTCATCATTCCACTACTGCTGTGAGATATATTTAAGCTTAAACACTTTTATTTAATTATTTATTTTAAATATCAAACATGTTTTTTTTATATACCTGAAGAAATTTGGTTTTTGCTTTGCTTACACATTACATGCAAAGAAAATTTTGTGATTATCTTAATAAGGAGTCTCTAGGTTTTAGAATGAATCCGTAAAACACATATTTTACAAATATGTCTATCGATCCTTCTGTAAACATAATCAAAAACTGTTTGAACTAAAGAGATAGAATTTCGTAAGTAACGTGTTAACACGCAATATAAAAGTTTCTCTTAAAAATGAGAACGAAATTGGTCAAAAGTAAAATTGTTCATGCGTATGTAAAAAAGATAATTCCAAAATACAAAGAATGATATCGATAACATTTTATATACAAATATACCAGCTTGATTGCAAAAATATATCCAATTTTTCATTTAATGTATTTAAGAATTGAGAAATTGTCAGTTTCAATATTGAATGTGTACATGCGATAATTTGAAAACGCATTTATTTATATTAATATAAATGAGTTTATGGTTTTTTAAAACTCAAAATGGTATTTTTTAAAATTTTTAACGGCCCCTGAGTTTACTTGGTTATTCTCAGATTACACCAAGATTGCCAAGTTCCGTTATGCAAAATATGCCAAGATTTTACAGAGACAGTTGGCATCTTTGTTTGCTGTCTGTAAGTAATATTTTGCTGATTTATCTCGAGAGCCATAAAAATAAATAAGCACTGACAAAGTTCTAAATCTGGTTCAAATTTTGGATCCAATCAAAGCAAAGGAAAGCGCCTAAAAGGCATATTGAGTTTTCTTCGAATTACTACGGAAAACAAAATGCATCACTAAAATGGAAGTCTGGCATTAAATTCATGTTTGGGGTTTGTTGTAGTTTCCGGAAATTTCTCGCCACCATTCCTCCATAACTCCACCTTTTCTACTATATGTTAAGCCGATGCAGAGGGTGATAGAAGACAAAAAAAGACACTAGATTATCTAAATATCGAGGAAGTCGAGGGATGATGTATCCTCATTTATTCTGCTTTTCATTTTCTTTTTTTTTCAATTAAAAACGTTGCCTTTTCCATGTTCTACCGTACATTAAAGTTATTTGCCTTTATGTTCAATTAAATCCTGTATAATTGAATGAATTTTAATTTTGGCAAAGAAAACATTTAAATATTACCATTCAATTTTAGGTTTTGGATTTCCGGTTACTTTGGCTTCTAGCACGATTGGCTTTCCAACAACAGCTTCTAGAGGATGTAGTTGTCCCACGAAAGGTTTGGTAGTTTTGGGACGGACTGAAAAAAAATAATGATTGATTTTTCTCTTAGTACAATAAATAATTATTAGTGGTATAATTCATTGATTTTTTAAGAATATTAAATTAGAAGAGCATTCATATAAATATGTAAAAAGTTGGACTTCTTTCAAATTGATTTTCCAGTTAGCCCAAAGGTACATAAGAAAATTTTTCATTTCATTCCAACCTTTGAAATAAATTAATAGGAAAGGAATAAAAGAGTTCTTAAATATCCCTTACAATCGAGGAATTATAGGACATTTCGTTGCTCTGAAGATTTCTGAATTAGTCCTTGAGTAGTTAAGAGTTAATTTTTCTTGGTTTTCTTTGAAGAAAAATGTGTGTTGCTTCTTATTTCTATCTAAACTAAAGTATTAATTTTTTGAGCTCCAGTTCATTAAATCTTGTAAAATAAGTGGTAAGTCCATAATAAGATACTACTGGTGATAAAAAAATAAGAAAAAATAACAAGATAATAATAAATAATAATAACAAATTGAATAAAATATTCAGTTTTTGATTAAATTTGAAACAACAAACAAGTTTCATTCATGAAAAAATAGTTTTTCACAATTTATAAAAAATCGACACTTTTTAGTTAACATAGCCAGTATGATTTCGATGGCAAAGATAATATATGAAGTCTTAAATCGTTGTATTATTCAAAAAAAATTGCTGTAATTATAAATAATTATAATTTAAATGTAAACAACTACAGGAGGAAAGTTATAATACAATGCATAAGAACAAAGAACAGTGAATAAAAAAAACTTAATACATGTTAATTGTCCGAAGGGATTCCCCTTCTTAGTCACAAGGCAATATCCGTGCGATAATTTATTTCATTCTAAAAGTCGTGAAGTGTGATTACATGTGTAATCATTCGATAATCGTAAGTTCGTTCACATGTGACAATTTGAATATTCCGAAATAAGTTCCTTTGTCTTCTAAGTTTAACGCCTTCTTTGAGTACAATAGTGAACAACTACACTACCGAAGAAACGCATGGAAGTCGCATAATAAGGAAATGAAGCACAGCACGTATATTGTCTGTGTGACCAAGGTTAGTCACAAATATACCCCTCTTAGTCACATGCGTTAACTTTCAACAAAAAATATTAATACAACAATTTATTTCACTCTCACGTATAGTATACTAGTCATATAAAACTTGTTTCTTTCTGTATTTGGTCATATTTTTACAGATCGTTATTAAAAAAGAGGTTAAATTCATTTACACAATTGCTTTAAACACCTCAGTATTACTAATAGCGTTTCAAAGTATTAAGGGCCATTAAGAGTTCACTTCTGATTACGAATTTACTTACAAGCAACTCCAACATTGGATTCTGAAGCAGACTGTCCTTTATCATTTGTTGCCACTACTTTGTAGATGCCCGCATCGTCGTGGGTCATATCGGCTATGCTGAGCTCAGCTGTACCATCTGGAGAAACAGACATGTTGGTTCGACTGTTTTGCCTCACAGGTTTACCATCTTTTACCCTGCAATATTAGAATGCAATTGAAGGAAAAAATGAAACAGAAATACCATTTGAAAATATAATGTGTTACTGATAAACAGTATTTGCATTAGCTTTATAACATTATTACAACGCAAGAAAAAAAGTATCATCTTGGTCACCATATTGTAACGAAATTTCTTTTAACTTCGCGCAGACTGAATGGTCCATTGGTAGAGTGTTATGAATTGAAAAGAAACAGTTCGTATCTGATTACAGGCAAGTCGCCTAAAAATTATTGCTATTGATTTACTTTTTGTTTGTTCTAGAATGCTCTGGTAATTTCTGTTTCTTTTTAATCTGTAAGAGTCGAGTCATTTCGTCTTGTGGATAAAAACAAATGTAAGGTTTAGTTCCTTGAATAAAGTTTCGATTTCAGTTTAACGAGTGTTATCTGATTTTAGTTAACGCATGGTCTATCTACACTAACTTAATCTACGCGACAAGAAAAGATATCAGATCTTATTAGATTCCGAATGTAAAATAATATTACGAATTTTACCACAGGACGTTTTATTCATTCAAGACAATTAATTTGTTTTCATAAAACAAGAAAAGTAAATTTATTAATGAATAAATCAGAATATCTGAACAGCACAAGCATACTTTTAAGAATGAATTCATTTTTATTATATGTGGCATATAATTGGTAGTGTTCGAGTATGTACTATTTTTATGAATCTTTGGAATTTTGATTTTTTAACATTTTAAAATTATTCTTTTATTATTACCAATTTTTTTTATATATTGACGATATTAATTAAATTTGTAGGATCAATTTTACATAATGCGTTTGATGCCATAAGTTATTTATTATTTTTTAAAGAAATATATATTAATGTTAAAAACATATAATTTGATTATTGAAATCTTAAAACGTATTTCTTATTAAATCTCTTTTTAAAATATTCGAAAATAATTATTGTAATTCCAAAAATTTATATTTTATGAATGATAAGTTTTAGAATATAATTCCTTAAGCTCTAAAACAAAAATCATGACTTTTAAATATAAGTACAAAATCAAAATAAATTGTCTATTACCATTTGATTTCTGGAACGGGTTTTCCTGAAATTTTGGCTTTTAATTTCAGCGGTTCGCCTTCGGTAAGATCAACCGATGATGGCAATTTTTCAGTGATCTTAGGAGCAAAATCTATTGAAAAAAATCAGAATTAATACACCAAACCTTAATTAGTAAATTTTAACCAAAATAAGTATACTTTTACTTTTAAGATGTAGAACATTAAACCTCCTGTAACTATATGTTTACATTTACATGGAGCAATCTCTCTCTCCCACATTAAAAACTAGTGTATTAATAATCTGAAAACATTTGTAATAACTACCAATAAAGAAGTTAGCACATAGAATGATTTATATTAAATTCCTTGGACTATAATATCACTAATTGGAAATACAATGTTTAATAAGAGGTATAACTCTCCCTGTAACTTTAAAGTATACTCTCTAATAAATGTATATGTGTATTAAAATCGGGTGCCATTAGTGAACAATAGTTATAATAAGCTTATTAATGAACGATCTTTGGCGATTAATTGATGGAATGTGATTAATTCAAAAGCATTAGAGCCAGAATGAACATTTTGAACGCTCTTTTTTCCAGATGATAGGAACCAAAATTTTACACATAATTGCAGCTGCAATTACAAAATTATTATCAAAATTTCATTTATTAATCATTGTGTTTTTTGATTTATTGCGTTTACATGTATGGTAAAGCACTAAACCGTGAGATGGTCAATCCCTTGACGGATTTGATTGCAAATTTAATATAGAATTGTACTTTATGAAGGAAATTTTATTTATGCATTAATTTTATCCATTTTTCTCTTCTTATTTAGTAGATTTCATGTTGCCTTGTATTCGGACAGTCAACTGACAGACTTCTTATTGGAATTCATTTAAAATTTGACAGAATTCGGTAAATTTAGTGTTGTCCATGTTACTTAATTTCATCCGTCTACTTTAAAGCCTTTTTGAGTTTTCATGATCCCATAGATGAAAAGCTAAAAATGTATTTTTAGTATCCAAAGAGATCTGAAATGCAAAGATTCGCTAAAATCCCAATTCTTTTTTTAATGATTGCGATATGTTTTCTTTGTATATTTCGAATGCAGAAGAAGTAAAAAAGACTGAGAGATTCGAACACTTGGGCTAAAAATCGTAGTATGGTATTGTTAGGACATGATTTTTTTTAAAGATTTGTAATAAAGCAGCAATAATGTTTAACACAAAAAATGTATTAGTATCGTCACACTAAATTAACCCAGTAACGCAGATTTAGAGTGATTAACGCAGTAATCACTCAAACTAAACTATATTAAAATTAAAGAAAAATGTATATAGAAATAAAATTGATATCATTGAAAAGTTTATTTTGAATCTTAAAGGGACACAAAATTAGCTTTTGTATTTTAACATTATTGAAGGAAAATATTACCATTTTGACTAAGTTTTGAACGATTTTGAAAAACTTTTCTTTTGTGAGAATCTGCCAATCACGTTGTCAAATTAGGTAATTCAGGTGCATAATGTGGAGCATAGAGCGTTTCAAGTATTTTTTCATCATGCATGTCGCATATTGTAATTTTTGCAAATGATTTATTAATCAAATAAAATATAACCTTAAAAGAATGTTTAACTTACCAGAAATTTTCAATGTTGCCTTCCTTGTATCTTCACCAGCTTTGTTGACAGCCTTACAAGTGAAGACACCTGCATCTTCAATAGCTTTCACCGTACCTTCAAGTGTATAAACATCACCATTCTTTGTTGTTTTCAAATGGCTGTTAATTTCAACGGGTTTATTGTCTTTAAGCCTAACAAGAATAAAGTAAAAAAAATGTTATAAGAATTTTTGAAAATATAAAACACAAAAATTAATACAAATAAATCTGTATTAAAATAAATCTGAATCATTAATTTAACAAGTTTATTAAATTATTCAGCAAAAATAGATACATTTTTATACCGCATTTCTGATTTATATAAAAATAATAAAACTTTTTCAACATCTTTTAATTTCTAAAATTTTGATCATTAAACTTAATTTTATAAATGACATTGTAAATTAAATATTATATATTTTATTATAATTAATATTTTGTGTATTGTTTTTATTAGAAATTCTATCAATTTATTAGAAGACGAATAATTTAAGATTCTTATCGTTACAGCTTACTAATTCAGAAAAAATAATTTCCGAAATAACTTAGGAAAAAGCCGTTTCATGAATATAAAAAGATTCTATTTTGCTTAAACAGAATCGAAATTTTAAACTTATTTCTAGGATAATTGTGATACAATTTTATTTATATATTGATCAAATTCATTAAATTCCAAGTAATATTTTTTATTTTAAATTAAAGCGAAATCAATGATATCTCTCTGTACGAATTCTGAACTTCAAGAATAAAATTTGAAATAAAAAAATAATTAAAGGCACGGATATAAAATATGTATTCAATGTTATTTTTAACAAATAATAAATACCTCAGCGTGAAATAAATTGCATATTAGGCTTCCTTTAGAACAGTGGTGGGGAAACTTTTTTTAAGACGGGCCATTTGTATTAACTAGACGATCGTAGTGGGCCAAAGAATAATGCTTAATCGTTAAAAAATTTATTTGTTCTATAAATATATACATATATTATTACATACACTTATTATTTTAATAGTAAAAGGTAAGAAAATTATAAGCACAAAATATAAAATGAATTTAGTGTATTTCTTGATGTGAAGTATTGTCACTTTATTTTCTGGTGTCATTACTGGTTGATGGTGCATGAGAAAAATGAAATTGAGACTGTTTTATCAAAATTTCATCATAATCCGGTTCCATTTGCGAAGCAGAAATTCTTAAAACTGATGAAAGGTGCTCATCTGTAATTCTGTTTCTTAAAGAAGCTTTCCTAATGTTCATTGTTGAAAGATTTGTTTGCATATATAAGATGAGCCGAACATTGTCATTATCTTCATTGCATGAGTAATTCGATTTGGGAAATTATCTGGACTTAAATTTTTATAAAATTCTAGTAATGGTACTGTATGAAAAGTTTGTTTCAGGAGAGTATTACAGTTCAGTTCTATTAACTCAAGTTGAAATTTTGCATCAACTTCTTCGTAATTAACATTGAATGGGGTCGCAAATGGGATCTTTCGGAAAAACAGAACCATGAATCGAAAATGCGAGAGTGTCTGGAAGTTTCGAGCGAAGAGGAGTCAGCTGTTTGGGTCGGATGGATTTGTCCAGAATACTATTGTGTTTTGAATATTGCCGCATGTAGTTTTTATGCGGGTCGTCACATTACGAAGTAAGAATGGGTTCAAACATTCTCACGACGGCACTCTTAAACGGGCCGGATTAAACCTTTCTGCGGTCCGGACTTGGCCCGCGGGCCGTAGTTTCCCCATCACTGCTTTAGATAGCTTCATTTGAAAAATACATCTAAATTTTCAATAATATAATGTAAAAGCTGATAAATTTAACATTATAATAAAAAAGTTAATAATTTTAAAAGGGTACTGTAACCTTTTTTTTTTATCAAAAAATACACATTATAATTATTTTTGCCAAAAGATTTTCATTATTCTTTTAATTTTTTTTTATTATAGCATTTTTGTTTTAAATATTTGAGATTGTTTTTAAAGATATTATTTAATTTTTTATAATGCTTATTTATCATTATCACAACAATGTAGAAAAGGCATCAAAAAGACATGTAGAAAAGGCTTCTAAAAGACATGTAGAAAAGGCATCTAAAAGACATGTAGAAAAGGCATCTAAAAGACATGTAGAGAAGGCACCTGATTCTTACGTATGGCATACAATTATCATACCTACCTGGAAAATTGGATAGAATATCTTCTTTTTCTCCATATAGTAAAAGAACATGCAGCCTAAAATCTAACTGTTAAGAAAATGAAAACATCTGCTAGCAGAAGCAGATCGCTTAAATGAGCAATCAACACATTTCTGCTAAGCCTAATTTAGATGCTCTCTTTTGTAAAAAGATGACTGAGGCACATTTTACTCACACTCTCCCAGCTGGCTTACTCAGTTGCTCGCTATTTTGACACTCATTTTTTTGAACTTTTGTTTGCTGAAAACGAGTGAAGCACCTTTCATTGAGTCCAAAAGACTCAAATATTTATTAATAAAAGGAATTTCTTTGATGAAATTTTTTAATGTAATTTTTTTTAAAGATATAATGCTTTGCTTTGGCAAAATTCCAATTTTCCTTCTTTTTTTTACTTCCTAAATAATAAATTTCGCTTACTTTTCAGGTACATTTTAAGGCACAAAAATTTTGAGAATTTTTTTGAACTAAAATGTACCGTGAATTTCTGCAGTTCATACAGAAGAACCCTTCTATATGTAAATGTAGACAAGACGCTGAAAATGCTTTTTATAAAACAAGTACTTTTTAAAACCATAAGAACAATAAAAAATTAAGAATAATTTTGACTGTCGTTTCTTAAGCTACAATTTCACTTAAAGATTTCAATTACGTTTATAATATACAATTAGGCATCAAACATGGAAGTATAAATAAAAATTGACAAAAAAATTATTAGTTTAAATAAAATAAAATTAGTTTTACCATGTTATTTCAGGCTCGGGGAAGCCATGAACTTCCACTTCGAACTTGAATTGCTCTCCAATGTCAAGAGATTGGTCTTTAGGATCCCTGACAAACACAGGTAATTGTCCTGTAAAATGAATTTAGACCAAAAAATTAGTTACGCTTGAAAATTTAAGAAAAATACAAAAAATGTATTCATTTTATTCTTTTCATTTGTGGTTATTGGACCATGGATAAAAAAAAATCAAAACAAGAGTTCTGACTTGATTGAGAAGCTTGTTTGAATACCATTGCTTATAGGTTTTTTATCACCTTGCGTAAAGCTAAAGAAAATGGTATTCTTCATATTTTCTTAATAACAAAAATTTTTCCTGACTGCGTAAAAAGTGTGATTCTTGGACAAGACTCTGAATGATTAAACAAGCTTAGATTTTTATTTTCAAAGCCCCATAAACGAGCCTTTAATGTTTAGTAACATAAAGAAGAAATACTGGTATGCATATGAGCATCTTTATTTGAAACCAGATTTTGACTCGGAACAATTTTAATAACAAGATGACACACTAAATTTCATTTCATTCTTAAGTTGCACATTTATGAGTTATATGCACAGGAATGTACAGACCTACAGATAGTCAATCCTCATTAACAGATTGAATTCATAATTTGATACAGATCTATACTTAAAATGCTAAAGCTTTGTACTAAATTTTATTCACGTTTTTGGTTAAAGATGTTGTGAGTATCTATGGATTCGAATCTTAGTGATTACTCACCTATTTCATCAGCATTCCGACTGTGAGTTTTTCATACCTATGAATTAACTGTGTCTTAAATTGCATCTGAGCATATATAAAAGCCAATATTGGTGATAACTCTCTAAATAATTCTGAATTTTATTTTTAAAGTGTTTTCTTTTATACATGATCTCATCCACCATAGAGATGATGATGCAATTAGGTATTCTATGAAATAAGTGATAAGTCACGATCAATCATTTCATGAAATAAATAGGATTCTTCTATACTTACAATAAAGCTCAATGTGTGTGTGTGTGTGTTGGCGCTCTACAGGTCATACCACTGGACTTACAGCCACCAGATTTGGTACATGTATACCTTGGTGGTCGGAAATGCGCACCTCGGAGCCCTTTTTTCAAAATTTTAATTAGAATTTGAATCAATTAAAATTTAAGTGAAATTTCGACATTTTTCCGCTATAACTTCCGAAAATATTATCGCATAAACGTGATTTTTACATCAATTTAAAGATAAAAAAAATTAGCTTTCTAATGGTATCAGTGTTTTAATTTATAACTTAAGCTTCTATTTTTAACGAATTTTTAAAGAAATATTTTAACCATGCTTCTTTTACCACGTGACTGGATAAAATAAAAGAAAACAACGACGGAAGTTTAAATTAAAAAAAAAAACTATCATCGCAAATTAAATCGATGAAATACAACTTTTACCACGTGATTGGATAAAATAAAAGAAATATAGAATGTGATATTTTCAAAAAAAAACAAAAAATGCAGAGCAAAGGTTTTTATTAACGTTTGCACTATCTAAATAATTAATTCAACAGATCTTCTTTATTTACGGTAAACCTGATTGAATTTAGACAGGATATGCATTGAAATCCCGGCCTAATGGCATATTTCTATAATCGTTTGCAATATCTGTATCATTGATTCAATAATTTTTTCCATTATAAAATGTGATAGTTTCTAAAAAAATAAATGCAAAGCCAAGGTTTTTATAAACATTTGTAACATCTAAATCATTTATTCAATAATTTTTCCCCCTTTTTCGCTTTCTTTAAAAAACATATTTAATATTTTGGCAACATCACCGAAAAAAAACATTTTTAATATTTTGGAAGCATAACCGATAAATTATTAGAACATTAAATTCAAAAAGTTTTACTGAATAAAGTTACCAACTCTTTAACTACTAATAACTGAATCTTTTAACGATTTAATTGAAAATTTTAGAACGCATTATACATGGCGAACCAGCTGGTCGCAAAATGTGGCTAGTATTAAATAACTAAGTTATATACCCTAACGATAACAAATAAATAAAGCCTGCTTCTACATAAATAAACAATGAATTCTACAATACTACGTACTACATTATTAATCCACATACAGGCAAATTTCTACTCTTTTGAAAATAATAAATGAAAGCAAAGTTCTTTATGAAAAAAAGGAAGAATTAAAAACTTTATAACATTTTGAAATGATATGTTAAATAATGAGTCCTTAGTACCTTTGATTGAAAGCGTGCACTCTGCCGAGGCTTCTCCAGCTTGGTTGGAAGCTACGCATTTGTAGCATCCTATTTCGTCCACCTTGACGGCCTTGATAGACAGAGCGTAATTCTTGCTTTCAGGATTCGCAGAAATTTCAAACTGATCGCTAGCCTTAATGGGGCTGTCACCTTTCAACCTTCGAAGAGAAAATAAGAACAAAGCATATAAAAATTAAATGACAGAGTCCAAAGAATTATAGTGGAAATGAAATATAGCTATTAACATTAATTTATATTGTAATAAGGTGATTCTGACGATCAAATAAAAAGTAGAATTTCAGATAATTCTTTTATTTACAGTCATATAAATGCATAAGAATAATTTGTTCTATTATAGGTTAAAATATTTGATATTTACACTACTGGAAGTTGATTAAACAACAGTTGAAGGTTTATCGTGAAAGGAGTTCTCCATAAATTCGGAAAAAAATAACACCACAAGAAACTAACTGGGGGATAGTCAGCACAGCTACTCCAGGGTGGAGCGTAAAATGCAGCAGCCCGCTATCCTAAAAGTCCTTCCTTTCCTTCAAAGAAAAACCCTGCACTTTATTTCTGTCCAAACTCCATCTTCTCATTTTCCATTCTTCCACTTGACCTCTCTATCAGCCAATTGTTTGCAAAAATTGCTTTCATTTGTGGCGCCGATCTGGTATGGAAAATGGCCATCCATGATGCGTCCTTGAAACTAATCCACCTGGAACACGTGCAAATGATATTCCTTCACAAATGCAGCATTTGACATCCAGATGGGTGGGCGTTCTTTTCCCTTAAAGGTGTGAGAAGTTCCTTCCAAATAACGAATCGAATCACTAATGAGCAGATGCAACGACCACTAGGCGATAAGCAGACACCTTATCCATCAGTCTGAAGGCATTCAACAGTGGAGGACCCCAGCAGATGGTGAACAGGTGGCTGGAAATGCCTCTTATCGGGAATAGGATAGGAAACGTTGCACTATTAATAATTCCGGTTAATATTCTGTTAATTCCTTTAATTTTATCTTCTAATTTATATTAATATTAATTCAGTTTAATAATCTATTATATTCTTTAATTTTATCTGTTAATTTATGTTTTTACTTGCTATTTATTATTTATATATTATTTAAATAATTATTCTCTTATTTTATTATTTCTGTCATGCTTAGAGTATTAGTAATTTGTTATTACATTAAAACAGCTATTTTAAATTGATTATTTGACAAATTGAAGCAAATCAAATATTAAAATTAGTTTTATTTGGAAATAAGAGATTTATTACAAATGATCTAATTTTAATCAGGGTCAGAATAAACTAATTTCAATGAAAAAGTAATTACAATTAGGGCAAATAATTGACATTTGGATATTAGATCATTAAAATGATTTTAAAATATTATAAAAACAATTTGAAGTTCAGATACCTTTTTATATTATTGCATGCCTCACCCTAATTTGATGATTATAAAAAAATTGATGATAGACTTTCATAATATTTTGGAATAGAAAATATAAGTATTATGTATGAATTAATATATGTTACAAGACATTAAAAATAGTACAAAAGGTTCATGTAAAAATAATTATTATCGAATTTACACCATGCATAATTATTGTAGTTGGAAAA
>JAPMOQ010039568.1:0-18348 GCA_026543055.1 Argiope trifasciata
TTAAACAACAAAAAGTTCATAAAAATGAAGTAAAACCTATTTTTGAAACAAATCTAAATTATTGAAATTAATATAATTATGTAAACGAAACTAAAAATTATTCCGGATTCAAGCAAGTTTAAAATTAATTAAAAAAAACAACCAATCATTGTATTTAGTGAGCGCAAATTCAGCGACAGCTAAAATACAAATGAATATAAATTAATTAACAAAATAAGACAAGCAAAAAGGAACACAACCGAGTCAAAACATCGGTTGTGTTCCTTTTGTTCCAAGCAAACGAAAACACAACCGAATCGATTGTGTTCTCGCTTGCTTGGCTTGTTTTTTTTATGTATATATATATATATATTATTAGATTACAGGCAATCTACCTTAATATGAAGGAAGAAGCTAAACCTGAAAAGTTAGAGATGAATAACCCGTGTGCTGTGAAGGAAAACACTGCTGCAACGATGCTCACCAAGGCTCCCATCATGTCTAAAGGCAGAATCCTGAAAAACTTGATAGTCCTCTGCCTGGGGTACTTCTTCCTCTTCAGCTCCTACCAGGCACTGGCGAATCTCCAGAGCACTCTCAACATCGAGGACAACTTAGGGGTGGTCTCGCAAAGCGTCATATACGCATCTCTCATTTTCTCCTCCCTCTTCCTCCCCAAACTCATCATCAGGAAATTCGGCTGCAAAGTCACCCTGGTCCTCTGCACCCTCACATACGTTCCGTACATATCTGCGAACTTCTACCCCGCCATGGAGACTCTGGTGCCAGCTGCCATCCTCATCGGCCTAGGGGCAGCCCCCCTCTGGTCAGCCAAATGCACCTACTTGAACGAGATCAGCGTCCTGTACGCTGGTCAGACCTCTGATACTGCTGATGTCGTGACGGCACGCTTCTTTGGTATCTTCTTCATGGTCTTCCAAAACACGCAGATCTGGGGCAACCTTGTGTCCTTCTTCGTTCTGAGACCCTCCAAGAGTGACATCACCAGCGATGCACCGAACAATTACACTTCAGTCCTCCTGTCCTTTCTCAATGATTCGTCCACGAATGCATCTGAGGAAGTGGTCGTCTGTGGGGCAGAATTCTGCTTCGGCATAAACGAGAACCTCATACCTCCGAGCAACGAGAAGAGGTACATGCTGATCGGAATCTACTTAGGCCTCACTCTTCTGGCAGCCTTGACCACGGCTCTGTTCTTGGATACCATCAAGCAGAAAAAAGAGGACGATGGCGAAAGTTTGATCGCCAAAGTGGCTGCCACGCTGAAACATCTGAAAAAGTTTGATCAGTTGTTTTTAGTCCCCATCACCATTTTCAGTGGTCTTCAACAAGGTTTCATTCTGGGAGATTTCTCCAAAGTAAGTGCAGGCTTTTTTTTCAGATTAATATTTTTTGATTGGATCCAATTCATGTTAATGTACTCGCATCTTAACCCACAACTGGAAATGAAAGTCAAAATGGCTCCATTTTGTCCGTTAGTTTTGATTGTTATGCGGTATTTTGTCCTTGAATCCATCCAATCCATCTCCACAGTACTTTCGAATTGTTGATGATATCGTGTCCGTGTTTCCACGGAAAGAGGGTTCAGTAGCTTCTGAGGGAAAGACCCCTGAGCACCCAGAGGGCAAAGGATTCATTACGAATAAAATGCACATTCTTGTATTAAATGGTACCCTAAAAATTGAAATGGTAAATCTAACTGTAACTGTTCTCCATTATCCATGAGGAATCTAATCGTATTTAGAATTATTTTTTTGGAAGATGAATAATTAAGGACACTTTTATTTTAAAGATTTTCTTATATGAAGTTGACACACACATATGAGATTGACACACAGCTCATATGAAGGTGACACACACATTCTCCTCCACAATATCCTTTTACAGGGGGGGGGGCTCATTCATACAACTCACAGATAGAACACAGAACAACCATGTCCGAACCAGGACTCGAACCCGGAACGCCCAGACCAAGAGGAAGACAAGCTATCCCTATGCCAGGACGCCGGCTTTCAAATTGTTCTTTCAGTTGTATGTTAAGTATAAACGACTGCGTCAAACAGTTATGCTTTTTCAAAGCTCTTGATGTGATTTATAAAATCTTTGACTCTATGTCTCTGATATTGCTTTTAATTTGAATAATGCAAAAAGAATAAAGAAATATTTTTTAAACATTGTTTTCTTCGTTTTTGCCTGTTAAATTATAACAATTATTAACACTAGGGTAACTTCCGTAATATCTAACCGATGTAAATACTTATTAAAAGATTGTATCAGGTTTTCTTATACCTTTCAATGTTTAATATTATGACATTTAAGAATTTTAAACTAATAGTATTAATATATTTGATGATTACATGATTTCCAAAATAAATTACAACAGTGTTCACAAAATACAAAATAAATAAGTAAATAAATAAATAACAGTTGAGTCATTTTGACTCCATGTTTATAGCCGTGTGAGGAAATTCATGTTTCCAGTTACGGGTTAACTTAACAACACACCACACCTCCGTTTCTATGGCTCGTATGGCACCTTTTCGGTTTGGTACAGAAGTAGGTGGAATTTATTTTTAAAAAATTACACTGCAATTAATTTGAAATCAACAAACAAATGAAAAATACGAAAACATACATCATAACAGGAAATGATAAAAACTAGAATGAAGAATATAGAGAGTACAATAAAACTGGATGAATGAACGTGATAATGTATAGGGTGAGGAAAAATATAAAGTTATTATAGAATTATTTACTTGATGGGGTTTAAAGATTTATTATGAATAAAGTGCAGCTTGGATTAAATGATATCCTAAAAATTGATAAGGTTAATCCAACTGTAACTGTTCTCCATAATCCATGAGGAATCTAATCATATTTATGACTCTTTTTTGGAAGATGAATTACTAAGGACACTTTTATTCCAAAAGCTTTCTGACGAGGATGGAGGTTTTCGGAGGTACCATGAAAGACTAAAAAGGTCGCAAAGTGAATGGGATCGCCGATTTCTCCACAAGAACAGTAGTCATCTTCTGATAAATGGAAACGGCGAAGAAAAGACGGAAAGGGACCATGTCCGAATTGATATTAAAGTTATTATCAAGTTGTTAACCATTACGACTCAATTAGCGGGCCGCTGTGGCCTGTGACAAATGGGATTTCTTCAGTTTGGGAGTGTGGTTGTGTTGTGATGACGTTATTAACAGAACGATTAATATTTTCACCATTCCAAAGCTTTTGCCATTTTATTATAAATATTTTCTGAAGACGCTGTTTAGGATGACACTGGGGCTTAGGAATTTCCATTAATAATCCATCCAATACGGCTGCTTTTACTAGAACATCAGCTCATACACGCAGTTGATAACTTCTATTACAAAAAAGCCTGACTATGACCCTCATTATTAGAGCCTTCATATCGAATAGAAAGTTTATTTTACGTTTCTTTCTTCATTGAAATTTCTCAAAACAAAATATCAGTACAGTAAAAGCTCCATCAGTTTCATATTAATTTCTTCACTTGTCTATCGTATGAATACAAAGAATACTATATTTCGTAAATCCATGATTTTCGAGGGGGGAATTCAGCTAAATTTTTGAAGACGGGGGGAGCAAGAAATTTTTTTTATCCCTGGTACAATTGGGGTAAGTCGGGCCCTGTTTAACGCCACGCATATGCACGATTGCTCTTTATAATGCAATCCATAGGAGAAAATAGATTGAAGAAGACTCCAGGTTTGCACTTTTGTACAACTATCAATCTTTTCTGTAAACCTACCTCAGCCTTAGAAAAACGCTGTCAGCTTTTAAAGATTGGTTCACACGAGACTTATTACTGCCCACAATAGAAGATCATGCCTACTTCCGGAAAATCACGTGATTACAACGGGACAATGGCAAGTAGTTGTCCCGTCGGGACAAACGTAGTCCGCGTGGGTCTCAACTGTTCACACGAGGGCAATGCCTGGACAACAGCAGAAAGGCAACGATTGAGGACAATAATAAGTTTCATGTGAACTTCCCTTTTGGAAGCAACAAACGCAACTCCTAAAAGCAAATATCATGGCGCCATCTATCATAGATTTGTGACATTATTTACTCCATTAGGTGTCATTTCAGATTACTCACTGTAAATTTAAAGTACTGATAGCACATGGAGTTGTAATCCTTTATGGTATAACAATACTTATTTGACCACTTTTATTTTTTGAAAAAATTGCAAATAGATATTACATATTCAAAGGATGCCCTAACAAAGAAAGCGTCACAACGGGACGTTCATATAACTAAACTAAACCCATGTCTAAAAAGCCCCAGCTTCCAAACCCAGACTTCAACATATGTTTCTCACCCTTATGAAGATATACGCTATAGTCGCGATCTTTATATTTCGGACACAAGCGCAACTATCAATCCATCCCTTTAGAACTGATATGCCAATTCTCTTTCAGGCTTATGTGGCATGTGCCTGGGGAATGTACCACGTGGGCCTGGTCTTCATCTGCTTCGGCGTCGTCGATGCCGTGATGTCCTTTTGCGCGGGTCGCCTGGTCAAGTACGTGTCGCGGATGACCATCATGTTCACCGGCGCGGCCGGGAACATCGGCGTCTGCATCGTCCTCTACCTCTGGGAGCCGAACAGCGACCAATCCGTGGTGTTCTTCGTGCTGGCGGGTGTCTGGGGCCTCTGCGATGCCGTCTGGCAGACGCAGCTCAACTGTGAGTATGGTGGAGGATGTGGTATGGAAGTTTCAAAGACACGAGGGCACTTGGTCAAATATTAAATAAGTTGGCGCAATCATCACTGCGGACAAATTCGATTTTCAGCAGTTAGCAATAGCCCTAGAAAAGAAATGGAATGGAAAAGGCAGTTAGCAATAGCCCTAGAAAAGAAATGGAATGGAAAAGGCAGTAGCCCTAGAAAAGAAATAGAATAATAGCCCTAGAAAAGAAATAGAATAATAGCCCTAGAAAAGAAATAGAATAATAGCCCTAGAAAAGAAATGGAATGGAATAGAACAATAGCCCTAGAAAAGAAATAGAAAAGAAAAGAAGTAGAATAGTTAGCAATAGCCCTAGAAAAGAAATAGAATAGAAATTTTTCAGATTTGTTTTTGTGCTTTTTACAGTAAAAAATTATAAAAAAAAGTAAATACTGTTGGCATGAAAAAATCCATGCTAATTTTTATGTAGTATATTAAATTGCTACCTTGAAAAAATTTGGTGAAAAATCTTCATATTTTAAAATGCCTTAAGTTTTTTTAAAAAATAATTCAAAATTTGTTTCAAAAATTTAATTTTTTAAAAAATATACTAAATTCTTTTTTTTCAAATTTTTACGAAAGAGTTATAAAGTGCTATTTTTCATAAAATAAAGGTAAAATATAATTTTAAACATTAAAATGAAAGAAAAATTTTTGGAGGTACTGTGTCGCCTTAAAATTAAGATTTTAATAATTTTTACTTTTAAAACTACTGGTCAGCTACTACTTTTCCTAGACCATTTGTTGTTATTAGACTAAATATTATGGATTTTAATACCCTAAACTTCATGATAGCTGTAAGTGCACAGTCACATGTCTTACAAAAAAAAAAAAAAACTCAAAAGCAGAGCGCGTTCCTTCATAGTCAGAGGCAGGATAAAGTATTTTGGCAAAGAGTTGGAGCTCTGTATTTTTATGGCTGTTATGTCTGCGGTGTTCATGTCAAGTATAAGCAACTCGCATATCTCCAGCCAATGTGAACCCTGTCAGTGCCATCTATTAGCTCATTTTGGAACTATTTTTTCCTTCACCAGACAAAATCCGACTGCCTCACGATTTTTCTACTAAAATATCAATTTTAATTACAATCACCATATATACAGAGTTGGCCTAAGTTGAGGACACTATTGGAAATTTTAATGTTTTCTAACTTTGCATGCTTAAATAAAATGTAACGTTTCAGAAAATACACTTTTATATTATAAATTTTTAATTATTTTCACTTTCATAATTTAATATTGATTTCAATATAAATCTTTATGATACAAAAAAAGTTGAGCGGCTATAATTATCGAGATTCATCAGATGCTCATAACTGCTGTGAGTTAGCAGTACTTAGTAATATTTTTTTACCATTATTTATTATTACCGCTTTACACTGATGTTTTATTGAGCAGACTAGAATTTTAAGCTATTCCTTCGTTATTGCATTATGCCAGGGAACAATGATAGTCTAAATTAATTCGCTTTAATTTGATAAACGATATATTATTGATATACTGTAAAAGCTCCTTATTCGCGCTTACTTCATTTGTGTTTTCACAATTCGAGGATTTAAAAAAAATGCGACCCAATTCCTCTATTCTCGGCAAAAAATTTCTTTATTCGCGGTTCTAATAAGTACGTACATAATGATAAAAGGATTCCAATAAGTATCCAACCCAATATCCTTTGTAAATGCCGTCAAATAGACTAATAAAAGAAGTAAAATAGATCTTATTACAACTTTGTCTAAAGCATGTTGTTAAATGCAAACTGCCAACATAGCCAAAATCGCGAATGGAATAGGACGAGATGGGTTCGAACAGATAGAATTAAGTGACATTCAGGAATTGCTTGAATCGCAAGATGAAGATCTGACTGAAACCGACTTGGAGGAAATGTTCAATTCACAGCCCATTGAAGAAGGGAAAGCACTGAAGCACTGGAAACGTGACATTTAATTTGAAAAATCTTAGTGAAGGTTTAAGAAGGCAACTGAGCTTTGCGATTTCTTTATGAAAGTCTATGGAACAAAGTCTTATTTTTAAGAGGTAAATTGCTAATGCGATTGCTGCGTATCAGTCTGAATGGAAGGAGGTTCTAAAAACTGCCAAGCAAGAGAAAATTACAAAATTCTTCACTCCAATGCCTAAGATAATTAATCAAAATGTTCAAAAACTTCATTTAAATTGATTTTTTTATGTATTTGTTTTTTATTTTGCCACCTAGGAACGTATTCCTATAATCCCCTATAAATTAACATTCCGTATTCACGGTTTCTGTATTCGCGGCATATTTATGGAACAGATACCCCGCGAATAAAGATCTTTTACCGTATTATATTCTCAAATAATTTTGTTGCATTAATGGCATTTTGTATTATAATTGACAATACGTCTAAAAACCATAGCTTTAAACAATTTTTTAAAAAATCCAATTTTTCAAAGATATTCCTTCGAACGTAGAAGTATACCTTAACACATCAGTTCCCAACGTGGGCGTTTGAAGCATTCAGGGGGTCGGTAAAAGACCCAGAGAAAATTAGGGGGCTTTGATATGGCACGAAGGGGCGTTAGAAGATTAACAGTCTACAATAGCTTCAAATAGTCTACAATAACTTCAATTAACGATTCCAGGACATTTTAAGCATGGACATACCAGACTGGGTTTTGAATCCTTTTTCCAATATCAACACAGCAGGATCACGTCAGTTAAAAGAAGAAGTAATAGAACTGACTACAAATGAGGATCTAAAAATTAAATTCAAGAATGGCTATCAAGAATTTTGGCTGCAGAAGTCGATTTCGTAACTGCATTCAGGATTAGGGTCGGTTGTTCAACGATTTCTGATAGCTTTTCCCTCTTCATATTTAGCAGGGCGTGGATTTAGTGCTGAGCCAACATTGGTAACAAAAAAGAGAAATCGACTCCATATTACTGAACGCTACAATACGATCCTTTTTAAGTGAAATCGAGCCTGATATTAACAAGCGCATTAAAAAGCATCAAATTCAGCCTTCTCACTAGTTAAATTTGAAATTCGATGTCTTTAAATTTTAATAAAAAACCCTATTAATATAATTAAGTATGCGTTTTGATGGTTCACTGAAACTGTCAATTTATTTATTTAGAAAGCAATAGTTTATTGTGAATTAATTCGTATCATCAAAATCCCTGCCTGTTCTTATGACAGGTAAGCTAAAAATTTTATTCCTCTTTTTTTAAATAAAGAAGAAATTCAGTAGCGCTTCAATTCCGACAATATTCTATATATTAGAATTTCAATTTTTAAATTATTGTTTACACCATGCATTATGTACGCTCTTATCTATCTGGAGTGGGAGGGGTGCGATATTGAAATATTCACTAGAAAAAGGGACTCCAGTTCAAAAAAGGTTGGGAACCTCTGCCTTAACAAATGCATAGTATTCGTTAATATTGTTGTGTAAAATTTCTAGCGATTGTACAGAATAGAATGCATCGTAATTTGAAGGACACGTGCCATTTTTCCGCTACTCAATTCTTCCTTTGTTGCAGCTTTCTACGGAGCCCTGTTCCGGAACCAAGAAGAGGCCGCCTACTCCAACTACCGGCTCTGGGAATCGGCGGGGTTCGCCCTGGCCTTCTTCTACAGCCCCTATCTCTGCATCGTGCCCAAGATGGCCATCCTCATCGCCTTCCTCTTCGTCGGGATGACTGGATACACCGTCGTCGAGATCCGCTTCCAGAGGGCGAAACACACCTTCAACTTCTCAAGTACCTAATCAATACCTAAAGGTGGGCAAAAGGCTTGCACATGGATTTACTTATTGAAATCAGTACTCTGTGATTAGTGTCAGAAGATGACTTGCTGATGCATTCCTCAAATCGATGAGTCGATCGCAACCTATTTAGGTCATAAGTAGAGCCGGCCTTCTCTTTGAAGGGGTCTGATTGCAAGGAACCATTTGGGGCTCTACATTTTTTAGTTTAGTTTTTTAAAAACGAATATTTGTATATTTATTTATTGCGTGATTTTGCTTTTGCAATTTAGTTCATAAGCAGAGCCGATCTTCTCTTTGAAGGGGCCCGGGTGCAATAAATCATTTGGGGCCCCACATTTCTTAGTTAAGAAAAAAAACCGAATATTTGTATATTTATTTAATGCTTGATTTTATTTTTGCTATTAATAACTCCACAAAAATGACAATTTTTCCAATAATTAGTAGAAAAAGAGCGTTTAAACATTACACTCATATGCTTGATAGAAGATAATACCTTTTTAATTTTAATTGGCTGAAAGAAGGGTCAGCATTTCTTATCTTTAGTAACTGGCAATGTTAAGGATTGTAAAAAAAATATTATTTTAGGTATAGACAAAAATACATAAATGATGATTTTCAAGTCCGTTTGTACCCAGCCTCAGCCTCGAATTCTAGACGCCGGGCAAGCCACTCTGTCTTCCCGTGTCTGAAGGGGATTTCTTTATACATGAATAAACTTTTCCCGTCTTTCTATAGATATCACTGCAATCTTTGCCCAATAAAGGCGTCAGTCAATACTGACCCAGACATATAGAAACCAGTAGAATTTTAGTCTGTGTAACAATATTGTTGTCCAGAGTACTATTTTAAATCTTAATCATGGTGATGATCCCCTTTAATCGTGGAGCCCGAGTGTAAACCCCCCAGAGGGCCGGCCCTCTTCATAAGTCTCAAAAGGTTGCTTCGATTTCACCAGGGAATGCGGTATCATATTAAATCTTGTGCGTATGGTATGCTTTTAGATAGTTTCATAATTACCTAAACTCATTAAAATCACATCATTAAAAATATATCATTTCAAAAGTTATTAGGAAGAGTGATACATTTTGTCGTAATTGTATATGCAGTCGCTGGAAACCTAATTGTTAAGTCCATAGTTGAAAGAATTTTCAGTGGTATATTTATAACAATTATAAAATCAGATAAATAAAATTATAAATTAATTCATCTTAACCAGAGATTATGGCTGAAATTAAAACAAAAATAAACAATGCACAATTCAAACTCAGACGGATAAGAATATTTTTTAAACTACTTAATATTTTGAATAAATTATTATTTTGTAAGTAAGTCCTTGCTTTTTATAACCACTTTAATCCTTCATTTACCGAATTATGTTGCCATCCATTTTTCAATTTCGTTTTTGCACCAGCAGTTTAGTTTCCTTTGCAGAATAATCCCAAGGAACCCAAGGAAAAAATCTAATTAAAAGAAATATCTTATTTCATTTAATTATTAATTTCAAAATTTTAATTCCTTCTTTTATTTTATATTAGCTTCATATAATATGGGTTACATTCTCCGGGCTCTTTAGAATACCATCAGCAAAAATAAGCTAGATTTAAATGGTATTTTCAAGTACCGTCAGTAAATAAAGGGTTAAGTCGTTTAGGCATAGATTACAAAAAAATTTCCAGAAAAATTCGGTTCAATATTTTCTCATTCCTTCAACAGTACTCTTTTCAATTCTTCGTTGCAGGAAATGATGTGCTCCTCGACTTTGTTTCTTAAAAGTATTTCAATAAATTTTCGATAGAATGCATATCAGGGCTTTAGGACGGAGTGTCTATGAGGTGAGGACAATTATATAGAAGCCAGAAATATACTCGATAAACTTTATGTTTCTAGATCATTATCCTGATAAAATCGCCACTTATTACCAAGAGAAAGTTTCAGCACCCATTGTTTGAAGTTCTTTAAAATGTCGTGGTATACATTCTGATCCATTCTCTTTTTAATAAAATGCAGTGTTCTAGGATCAGCAGCTGAAAACGAGCCTTTCGCTAATCTGATCCATCAACATGCTTCACAGTGGCTTTCAATTGTTTTTTCTTTGCAAAATTGCTCTTTTAACCCATTAATGCCTACCGTTCTATTTTTGGAACACCCCTCACATAAAAATTATTTAGAAATTTCATTATAGAAATTATTATAGAAATTTCATGCAAAAATTCCTTTTTAACCTTGGTCATAAATGGGTTAGTTTTCTCCAGACGTAAGGTCTTGCCATTGGACCCAAAAATCTCAAAGTAAATAAAATAAATTTCCAAAAAGAAAAATCGTTGTTTTCATGTTATATGATTTCTAGTATGATCATGTACTATGATCATTATCCTGATAAAATCGCCAATAGTTGCCAAAAGAAATTTTCAGCACTCATTGTTTGAAATTCTTTAACATAGCGTGGTATAGATTCATATCCATTCTCCCTTCAGCAAAATGCAGTGTTCTAGGGACAGAAAACGAGCCCTTCACTAATCTGATCTAGTACCATGCTTCACAGTGGCTTTCAATTGTTCAAAAATCTGTGAAGGAAAGTAGCAATTCTATGAAGGAGCAATTCTGTGCAAACTTGCTCTTTCAATTTTCTCCAGAAGTAAGACCTTGCCATTGGATCCAAAAATCTCGAATTTGCTCTCAGCAGTAAATAAAACAATTTTCCAAAAAGAAAATTCCTTGTTTTCATGTTCTTTGAAAATTTAACTTAGTATGATTTTTCTTATTTATGGCCTGCTTTTGTCTGGTATTTCTTTTATTGAGATATTCCTATATATCAGATTGTTTTTATGGTTTTTGAGCTAAATTTTTTCCTAATTTCCTTTTTTAGCAATTATATAGAGGTTTGGAACACTGATTTGCTTTCATTTTTCTGAATAAATATAGATTCTCTGCTTCTTTGAAAACTTTATTGTGGGTTGTATTAAGCTTATTTTCCTCCCGATAATTGGTTTTGAAGCGTTTCATTTTGCCATAAAATGTTGAATGACTTCTGTGAAGTCTGACATTTCTGGTACATACTTCTCATTTTCAGCAGGTTTAATAATCAATTTCCTTAATTCAATGCTCATTTTGGCTTGATATTTTAATTAAATCAATATTTAATTCCGCAGTAGACGAAAATAATACGATTAAGAAATTCCCCGAACAATTAAAACGTTAACCATAAAGATGGCAGAAATTTTTGCTCAGGGTTGCAATTTTTTTGTGCTTAATTGTGGGATGTTTGAGTTTGGCTTACGAACTCTCTTTAACAAATTTTACTTTTATGTCTAATTTTTTTATTATAATTCAGGAATTTGCGCTATTTTGTTTTGTCTTTAACTGTACAATAAATTCCCTGTTCAGAAAACTTTTTCGCGTTTTTTTTTTTTTTTTTTCATTTTAATTAAAATATTTTGGCAGAGAAAGTTTTTTCCTGTGGTGTCCTCCGAGTTTGACTTCTTGCGATTGTTTGTGTGTGTGTATATATATATATCTGTATATAAACTTAGATATTAATTTTGTTTATTGTTACTTTATATGACTTAGAACAAATTTTTCTCTATTTTGGTTTTTTGCAACCAGCTAAAACTGATTTTTTTTTTTTTTTTTTTTTTTTTGCAAATATGGAATTCGAAAAAAAGGTTTTTGTATAAACACTACAATTGACAGACAAATAGCAAATGAAATACTGAGACTGATTTCATCAGTTTTTATTTGACTTTATTTATCTAATGCTTGAAATATCTTTTAATGCTTTCACCCACTTGATGTTCTGGAAAATTCAAATTTTGTACAATTGTTCTCGATACCAATCTACTATTTTAATAATTTCGAAACTAATTATCAATTAGTCGATTCAAATTTTAAATCGAAACTAATCATCAATTAGTTTGATCAAATTTAGTTTCTATTCCGTGGCGCCATCTAACAGCGATTTTTTTTTAAATCTTTCAAAATTCCATTTATAGCAATCAAGTATAAATCTGATATTTAAAAAAAAACGAGACATGTTTAATTGTTAATTATCCGTACACAAATAAAAGTGAGTTAAAAAAATTTTATCAAATTCTTTCAACTAAAATTTAGTAAATTTGTGTACAAAAAAAATGTTGAAAACATATTTGTAAAAATTTATTTTTTAAAATTAAAATTATATTTTTAGAAATATTAATTGCTTAATATATGATCTTTGCTCAAGCATTTTCATTTGAAATTCAAAAATGTTGTAAAACATTTACTAATTATTAAAATATCCAAAATAAATTGAGGGAAGGCTTAAATGACATTGCCCCATTACTATGTTAAGTGTAAAAATGTCTAGCAAAGCCTCTGTTAATATGAGAACGGTTTAATATTAATTCTGAACGAAAGTAATGGGAAAAACAGCATTACTAAGTATCTTTATCTGATGTTACAATCATTAATAAAATAATAGCAGATTTAATAATAATTTCTTTAAAAACCAAGTCATATAATCGCAAGTACAATGGAAAAAAACCTAATTGATCTATATCATTCAATCAACGCGATTTAGAAATTAAATGATCATTATAAGATTTATGGCACACTAAATCACAAGAATGTAGTTTTCTTTTTTTGCATGTTTTATTGTAAATGATTCAAAATGCCTATTTGAATTTAGTAGTAAGTAACAAACAATTTACAACAGATAACTCGCATACGAACTTTTGTATTTGTTTCATCCTTCTGTACAGAAAATTAGATATTTGTATATTATTTATATCACTGACATCATAATAACTAGTGTAGAATGTACTATATAATAGTTCTATGAACAAATTTTTATGTTTATTTTATTCTGTATGATTTGTTATCGAAATGCTATTCACATAATCGATGTAATAACAATGTTACTGAAAGAAAAAAATGTAAAATGTTTTGTATATATATTTTTATATTCTTGTACGAATAAATAAAATTAATGAAACAAAAAGAATCATTTCCTTTTGTAGAATGGTGTTTGGTTTCCTGATTTCTTTGCTTGATTGATTTAACATTCATTTAGGAATGCTAATTCCACTGAAATGATTTTTGAGAATTCATAATTAATCCTTTCATTAAGTCAATTTTTTCCTTAATCAATATTTTGAAAGATGTTTGATAGATTTTTATTAATTCGAGTTTTGTAAAAAATGAACTTGCAATCAACTTTTCTAGTCAGCTGCCTAGAACTTAAAATTTTCCAAGTACTCTTTTTCACTTCTTAACCTTGCGCTTTTTTTATATCTTAATTTTTTTTAAAAAAATAGAGCATTTAAATTTCAGGATTTTTATGTTAATTAATGAATTTTTTTTCACTTAAATTCACTGATTATAATTGAAATTATTGAAAATACATTAATTGAAATTTCCCAGAAAAGAAATTCATGCAATTTCTGTAAAAAAATCAACATTCGATCGCTGAAATTCACTGAAATGAGCACTGATATATGTACGATTTTAAATCTGATACCAGAATCAATTTCGCACAAATTCCCTAATACTTAAAAAAATATAAAATTCTATAACACTCCTAAAAATATTTTTTAATCCATTTTGTTACACAAAGATTGTTTGTGATATCATGATTGAAATTAATGTCGAATATATGCAAAAAAATGAATGAATCCAAATGATGAGAGAAATGAGTATAGGTCATTCTAATACTAAAATGGAAGCTTTCAACTTCTAAAAAGTTGTAAATGACCAACAAAAGCTCTTTTATCATCACCTCTCAATTTATTTATATCTCTGTCAATTAAATAAGATAGAAATTTCAATGGCATTTCAAATTTTATTGTTATGCTATAATTGGGTATCATTACATATTTTATAAATTCAATATAAAATGAATAAGCTAAACTAGCCGGACGCCATGCGGAAAATTTGATGGCACTGCCGAAGACAACTCCATCTAGCACAAACGAGCAAAGTACAATTGATAATATCAAATCCTTGTAAAAAATTAAGAACCTATTAGAAAATTACCCATTAGCACATTGGTGCAGAAAAAGAATAGAGGGCAAAAGCATTACATTTTATATTACACTAGCTGGTGCCCGGCGCGTTGCTGCCACAGAAAAAATAAAGTTGGAAATATCGTTTGGAAATTGAAATAATTATCTTTTTTGGTTAAGAATAATAGAAAAAAGGATATTTATTTTGGTTTCAGCAATGAATACATTCATTGAAATTGAAGGACATATAGAAAAGAAGCGTGAATAGTATTTATTCGATTTTTATTATTCCAATCTGCAAACAAATACTCATTTTTATGTATTAGATTTGTGTATTCTTTTAGAAATGTGAAACTTGATGTTCTTTCAGAATGATAATGAATTCCTTTGATATTTGTTCGGAATGTTCAATCATTAACGTGATTAAAATATTTTCTTTTCAAACTGATTAAACATAAAAAATATATTCATACAATGAAGTCTTCTATATAAATGAAATATATTCAATTTTTTAAAAATTAAGATGGTGCAAAATTATTTGTACAATAACATTTTCGGAACATACTGAAAAAAAAAAAAAAAATCGCTATTATTTTATCTAATACTATAATACGAGGAATGGTTGCCAAGTCGAAAATCGCCCCAGAATTAATAAACTCCGGTAAACTTGGGGGTCTGGGGTTTTTGGCCACGAGGAATCGATTGGCGCCGGTTTTGAAGCGCTACGGTCGAGCATTCGGAGTTACAGATAGGATATTTTTAAACTTTATTAGTTCGCCATAATGGCTACTTAAATTTTCAAGCGGTAACGTGCTGCCATCTATAGCCAATATGGCGAAATAATAAAGTTTTATGTTTATGCTGTTATAGGTTTATAATATGTTTCTTATGTATGTATATATGTTTGGTTTTTCTAAATAAATTTGTCAAAAATATTGAACTTCAACACACTTCAATCTTTACCTTTGTATAGAATAGTTCCCTTTCCAAACTCTAACTTTGTTTAGAATAGTTTACAATGGTGCACTTTAACCGGTTATCTTTTCACCAATGGTTTCACAAATTTTCTTATGGCATGTATTGTTTTGATAAATCACAATTGAAAATTTAAATCTTCGAGTTAGCTTCGATACCTGTTTTCTCCGAGAGCAGCTCAGTCACCCGCTGGTTAAATGTTTGATTCAAATTTCAAACCTATAGGATTGGTTCCCCTATAACTTTCTCGAACATTCTCTAATAAAACTATCACCACAGAGAAAGACTTACAATGTATTTACTTACGATAACTACGAAATATGAACGTCTAACTTGAATTTAGCAATTTTACTCAACCTTTTGTCACCTTGACGAGTTATTTGTTGGTTAATCCACAGTTAATAAATGCAGTAAATAGGTTCGAAAATATTTTTCCTGCATTATATAATTTGAATATGCCTGTAATCATCGCTCAAATGCAAATAATAAGTATTCAAAGTTTCCTCGTAATCGTATGAGCGGTACGGCAGCGCATAAGAGACATACAAACAAACATTCGTTTTTATGAATATAGATATTGCGGAATTATTAAATTTGAGAATTCCAAACGAATATGAAACGAATCACAAGGTACAATAAATAGTTTCTTTCATTACCATTCTGAAAGAACATCAAGTTTTACAATTCTAAAAGAATGCACACACACACACAACTCTAATGTATAAAAATGAGTGTTTGCTTGTTCGTATTTTATATATTTCTTCTTCTTGTACACAGCCGACCACCCCGCAAACATTGAATGTAGCAGTATCGACAGGATTTGTTGTAATCGACTGCCGGATAAGTATTGTCCAACCTTACATGGACCGATCAGTCAAACTAGTATTCCCTTCGGGCTAGTAAATGACTTTCTTCCTACCCATCTGCACACTCTCAGACAGTTGGAATGAAACTTTCCATCTTTGGCATCCATACCCTTCATTGTTTTGAGATGACCTGGTACCGTCAGTAGTGCACTTAAATCATTATTGACTATCTTCAGGTTTTTCCTTCACTCTGATATCTCTCTATACATTCCATTCAATAGTGGTAAACTGTACCCATTTCCCCACAAATGCATTTATTTACTTCGTTCTTCCACATCTTTGGAAATATGCAGGAAATCTCCCCTGTCCAGATATTATTTGGATTATAAGTGGATGATATCTTCTTATTTTAATTTCCAGATTAGGAATAAAGTCGAAAGTGACTCTTCCTTTTTTTGGACATGTACCATCTGTAATACGGTTGTACTTTTATTTCTTCTCGCAATTCCCCCTTTTAAGACACCTCTTGATTTCGTAGCAATAATATCAGCACTCGCTTTCTTTGTCGCCAACTTCGCATAGTGATCCATCTTTTCATTACCATATATTCCAGTATGGGTCTTAATCCAATTCAACTCTATCGACTTGTAAATTTTAACACTTTTTATCTTTTCTTTTATCATCGTATTTTATATACTGTCTTGTCGTTGATTCTATTTCGATAAAACATTGCAAAATTAGGAATTGCATTTAATATTATTTTTTTAAGCGGCAGCAACGCGCTGGGTACCAGATAGTTTCATATAAAATGAATAAGCCAACCTAGCCGGACTCCAAGCGGAAAATTTGATGGGGCCACAGAAGAGCAACCCCACATAGCACAAAAGAGCAAACTACAGTTAATAATTTTGAACCCCTGCAAACAGCAAAGAACCCGTTAGAAAAAACGCACATGGGTACAGAAAAAGAATGGGGAGCAAAAAGCATTACATTTTATATTGCATATTGTAAAACATTAAAAATGCATTAAATGAGTGCTAACTTCTCACATTAGGAGAGAGCTGACTACATAAAATTTCTCAATATGTCCCTAATAGAAGATTTAATGACTGGAATTTTTATCAGTTCTTTGACTTCAAGATACATTCCATTTGAGTCTGCATTCTCGTCACAACACACACCCTCTGATCGCGTGGTTTATAGATCCTTCTTCCGTACCACATTGTCAAGTCAAATTTGGTCAGAGAAACGACTTTGATGCTCAGAAAATACACCATACGCAGTGCATACTTGGTAAGAAAAAAATCACCCTCGTTTTATTTTTTTAAGATGCTAATTTTAATTTTATTAATTAAGATGCTTTTTTAAGAGGCTAATAAGTAAAACGGACATTTTCCCCGAAAAAATAATAACTTATTCATATACTTCTTTGAAAACTCGAGACCCTTTTTCTCTGCTGCAGTGAATTATAAGAGGCACGTAGCAGCTTTGACAAGGAAAAAAGGTATTTGCTGGTAATTTTTCAAAAGAAAATAATTTTCTTCTTTCAAATTTCAAAAATTTTCAAAATGAAAAGTGTGATCAAAAGGGCGCCAAAATTTTAATTCTGTCAGGATATACTATTAAAATCAATAAATGATGCAAATTAAGGTATCCTACCTCGTTCAAAGGAAATTTTTTGGAAATTTTGAATTTTTAAAAAATATTTAAAATTATGGTTTTTAGATGTATTGCCAGTAATAATACGAAACACTATAAATACGATAAAATTATTTTGAAGAATACTATATTTTGAAAAATAGGAAAATGTGTAGTCAATTTTAATGAAATTGAACCAAAATGATTTACACTCTACTCAAGATGGTAATGCAGCAATATTACTTTTCTTTGCACGCAAGTTATAGAATATAGTGGTGAAGAAGTCTAAGAAAAAGTTTGAGATGCAAAGAAGTGATGGGCAAAAATATACGTATACAGTAAACTCTCGCTACAACGATACCCGATACAACAATAACTCCCTCTACTACAATAATGTTTTGTGGTCCCGGTGATTTTGCATATAAACTAATGTTAATCTCCC
>JAPMOQ010039599.1:0-10159 GCA_026543055.1 Argiope trifasciata
AACACAGAATAATCCCTATGCTATGACGCCGATCCCTATGCTATGACGCCGATCCCTATGCTATGACTCCGGCAATTTCGATATGACTTCAATATACTATCTTCCCCAAGAAATGCTCTACAAAATTGTATAAGTATCTTCAATATCAGTTAAATATTTCACGATTTTTTCACTTTCAAACATACAGATGCCTTCACAAGACTTCATTATGTACGGATTAATTTTCATTTTAATACTTGCTTTCATCTACATACATAATTTTTTATAATTTTTAATAAAAATATAGAAAGAATTACATGCATAATTTAGATGTAAATGAGTATATATTTCCAACATTGTATCTTGTATAAATTTCCAACAAAATCTTGTATATATTTCCAACAACAATTCATTTTTTAAGAATAAAAATGAAAATATTTATTATTTATTCAGAATTTATACTTTAAAACGTTAATGCCATTAAAAAGAATATTTTTTGAACTTTAACTTGAAGCAAAAATCCTTTTTTGCAATAATTTTTTCGAAAGTTATAACGGGAAAATGCCAAAATTTCGCTTGGAATTAAAATTCTAATAAAAAATTCAAAACATTTCTCTCCGAAGTGCTCATTCCAGACTTTTAAGGTATACATGTACCAAATTTGGTACCTGTGGATCAAATGGCCTGGTTTGTAGAAAGCCAACACACACACACACTGAACATTATTATAATTATAGAGAGAAGATTGATACATAATTGATTCAAATGTTTAACCTTTCCATCTGCAGAATTTTAAAATCTTTAACTGGATGCAACTTTCACAGATAACTCAAGATATTTTGAAATGAAGCTGATTGTTGTTTAGATGCAACACTGCTGCATTATAATGTTGCAAGGAATAAATACATCAGATTGCAGAATATAACAGATGTTATAACTTTTTAAAGCGCTGAATACGTAACTCCTACATTAACCACTTAACATACGAATTTATTTAACTTCCTAATTAGACGGCACATCTTGTTTGGACATTTTGATTCTTCTAATAATATCAGGAGCATTTGGGATATTTAAAAGTTTCTATTGTTGCATTTTTAAATACTGCATTCTGCCGCTTAATTATAGATTTGAAATTATTAGGTTGTTCAGAAAGTAATTTCGTTTTTTCCTGACAAAGGATTTAATTGCGTTTTTCGCACCCAATTTCACACTTAAACCGCAAAATCATTTTATGTTTTAAGAGCTGATATAGCAAGGCTTGAGTGTGAAAAAGTGCAGCTGATTCTTCGCAGTAGTTTTTGGATGGTGCCCTTTTAAATATGGAGAGCAATAAACAGCATTTTCGTCATTTTTTTCTTTTTTGCTATAAAAGGTAAAAATGCTGTTCAAGCCAGAAATAAATTAGCCAATATGTGTGGAGAAGATGTGTTAACAGTACATCAGTACCAGAACTGATTTGCAAAATTTTTCCTTCAAATGAGGAGGCCAAAAACCACCTCGATCAGTTTTTTTTTACAGCAAAGACCAAAACTTTTATGAGCGTGTAATCATGTTACTACCAAAAATATGGCAAAAGGTATTAGACCAGAATGGCAATTTTATAATTTAATAAATAATTTATTCATTAAACGAAAATTTCTTTTCATTTTGACAAAAAAATACGAAATGACTTTCCGAACAACCAAATAAAAATTCATTCGATTCGTTTAGCAAACTTATTGTAAGAGTTTAAATCCCGTAATTTTTAAAATCCCGTTTAAAAATTACCGATTTATATTGGAGTTATGTTAGTTTTATAAACGCCCAGTTTAAAGCAGTGCTAGGGTAATTTGGGCACAAACCTCGTAACTGAGGTCAGATGACGAGGACGATGCCTGACCTGGAGCCGCCTTTTCCAAGTTTCCACACCACACCAGTAGAGGGGCGTTCAGCCTCGTTGGATTTGGTATATCCGATTTCCGCTTGCATGGTGGTTCTTCGGTGGAATCGCATCTCGAACCTCAAAACCGACACCTTACCATCCAGGCCACCGTGGTCCCCAGATTTAAACTGGGAAGGATCTCATAATTTTGAGTAGTGTTTGAATGACGATCTGACATTGTCTCTGAATTTCCAAACCGCATCAGTATGAGAATGTTTAACCCACTACATCCCATACCTGTGACCGTGACATATATAAAGGTTATGAATGCTTCAGAATAAAGATATATATCTTAAAAATGAAACTTAACCCTTTGCGCTCGTAAAAATAATTCAAAGCATAATTATTCACCTGATGCAGAGATTTGTTTATTGCACCTAAAAATATATATGAATAACTATTTTAAGCTGAATTTCCCGAAAAATTAATTTATATTTTCTGACCACTCTTTAGGTATATTTAAGAATCAAAAATTAAAAAATAAATGGATAAAACAGAGAGGAGATATCAGATTGCAAAACGTTAATGAATTTGCATATTTTAAGGTTTTTTATGATAAGAATGTGAGTTAATTTGTAAAATAAAAAAATGTGCCCGTCCATACTGTCCTTATAAACAGTATCTCATATCTGATTTTTACAAATTTACAAATGAAATTTGTAGTTGAAAATTTCATACTTATTAGCAGAATGCTTAGGAAATAAAAAACGTTAGTTAAACATTTAGGTGGAAATATATAAAAATAATAATAATATAATAATAATAATATATGATAATAATAATAATAATAATATTATAAGGAAGCAATAAAGGCCGGGATTTTAGGAACTAAAGAATTATGTAGAGAAGAATTATGTTATGAATTCGACGAGAATTATAATAATTACGAAGAATTATAAATAATGGAAAATATAGACATTAAAGAATATCTATGATATTATTTCGTGATAATATCTGTAAAGTAACTATTCAACAAATAAGTATGAGTGGTCTCCCAAGAAACTTTCTCATGTACTCTTTAATACATATTCTTGTATATTAATAATCTTATATCATTAGCAAATAAGGGTTAAGAAAAAAATTCATGCGAATTTTTGGCGACAAATAGGTGGGATGCTTTTAATATAAAAGTATCTGAAAACAGAATATGTATAGCAGGCACCTGTTTTTGCAATACCCGCTTTTAACTCCTCCCCGGGGGCATCTCGTAATTAGGTATGAGGTGCTTAAGGCAGGGTGGTTGGATCTCGCCAGCCCTGTGGGTACAATAAAGATGGGAAATCTGCTCCTCCCATCGATGACGGGGCATATTCCCTATGGCGAGGGTTGACCACATTACCAGCCAGTGTTGCTGTACTGCTGTCTGGCCATTAAGTGTCTTCGGATGGGACGGAGAGTCATTAATATGGCTTAGACATCAATTTTACCAACTGAAACTAAAATCACATACAAAATTTCATCAATTTAGCTCTGTACACTTTTTTAGTTATTGCCTTTACATATTTGTGGTTGCACAGACTGACAAACAATTAACTTTTTTATAGACGTAGTTTAAAATTTGAAAAAGATCTACATTTTAGATGTTATAACTGTGAACGAAATTTCATTTACTTAAGTTGCTATATCTTTGAATTAACGCTTGAAAAAATACAAACAAGCACTTGGTTCTTGATGAACTGCATAAGAAATTTGCTTCAAAACGACATTTTAAATACTAAATCTGTTTACTAAGTTACTATTTATTTATATAGTTCCTTTAGCTTTATTACTATCGTACAAGCCGAACAAATAGATTTCCTCTACATGGAGTTCGAGAAAAATTTGAGAGAAATCTATAAATTTCATGTAAAAAGTCATATATTAAATTTCGCTCACTAGTCATTTTTAGTTATCATGTTCACAGACTAACATAAGCCACAAAATGTGTTTTCCAAAGCAAGAAAGTCTGTAACTTGCAGACTCTTCAAATTTTCGAATTCGAATTTTTTGACGTTTGATTCTTTCCCTTTGTATATTTCGTTTGTAAGATAGAATAATAATACTGAGCGAATACGTAACAAACAGAGAGATTTCGAAGAATGAAAATCGTGCTTTGAATTTGAGTTCCATAGATTAAGCTTTTTATATAAATTCGGAACATGATTTTCCTGTTGTATTCAATTGTTATTTAAATTACATGTGTTTCTTTGCTATTTCCTGAACATCTGCTGAATCATGAGTTTTCCCATTTAATGTGAAGAAAGGCATAATTAATGCTGAAACATGAAGCTGGAACCCACTTCCTTATAAAATGAAATTTCAACTGATCTCTTGAATTACCGCTGTTTAGATATTGTTAGTTTATCAAAAGGTGGTTCTTTTACATTTTTATAGCTTGCACAAATATATCATTTATGTTTATGTAATAAGATTTATACGCCTTTTGATGACAAGGTCAATATGCAAAATATCCATTGTAATAAATAGTAGATAGATGGGTCGTTTCTTAAATGTTGGTAGAAAGACTTCCCATTGGAAATATGTGCATACCCTGTATGCTTCGATCTATAAATGGACTACTGAAAAACTTAGCTAGAATAAACTTTTACTCAAATGACCGCCCTATAAAGCATACATAGTGAAGAATGTTTGATATACTAATATTTTAAATTTAATTAAAACACCAGCGTAAATATTCTTGTATACAATCCTATAACAGCATTTGCGCATCATTAATCATATACATTTGTGAACTATAATTACGAAGAACTAATTAGTGTGCGATCTTTAATGAGTTTTGGAAATGATAAATTACTGGAAAGCGGGTAAAACACAAGCAATAGAATACGAATTTATATCTTGGATATCTTTTTTCCGACCGATCAAAATTTGAAAGCAGAATTACAATTGTAATCATAAAATTCATATACCTAATTTCATATACATTCTTGGACATTCTATCCGTGACTTACTGTGTTTAAGTGCTTGTGAAAGTGCAGAAGATCAACTTCTTAACAAGTTTGGTTCAAATTTTGATATTAATTTGCACTAGTATACCTAAATTGCAACAATTCAGCTCTTTTCGTTTTGTAGTTATCATTTTCGCTTATACTAGAAGAAGATGATAGACAGATTTCCTTTGATTGAATTGCGTTCAAAATTTGATAGAAATATATCTATTTTTTTGAATATATCAAATTTACTTCATCTATTACAAACCACTTTTAAGTAATAATATTCTCAAATAGATTGAAAGGTAGATATAATTCCAAAATTGTATTTTGGAGAAAAATCTGAAGTTTGAACTTTCGTCAAAATCCCGAATCAAATTTTTTGAAGATTAGAATATTATTTCTTGTCGTACACTTTGTACTTGAGAAATTAAGGATACTAGATCCACTCCAATCTCCAACTTGTGAAACGCGAAAGATCAGCACAATTTTGAAGAGAAACCAGGTCATCTACTCCAATGAACTATATTTCGTAACTACTGTTCATGTCATGTAATAAATACATTCAGGTCCTTGCCCAATGTCCATTATGTTTTTGGTCGTCAAGGGGGGATAACACATTTACTACAGATCATGATGTAAGCTTTAGGGAAATCCCCCCAGATGATTTCAGTGATGCATTCATCGATTGAAACAGAATAAAATATAATTTCTTTTTACTGCATTCATAGTACTTTTAAAAGTTAAATGATGGTTAAAGTTAAAAATTATTTTATAACTTTAGAAATCAGCTATTGTGCAATCTGTGTGTGCAGAATGTCAAATGCAGTCAGTTACAAATCTTAAGAATAAATCAGGTATATGGAGCAATTAAACAATCCAAGTCTTATTTTATGATATTTCTCGAAACTTAAAAGTAATAGGCGCAGATGTTGATTGAAGATGCATTCAGAAGTCATGAGTATTCATATGAAATAAAAAGTGTCAAAATCTATTCCGGAATTATAATTAATAAATTCTGTCAAAGTTTTTTCGTAGTAAAGAATCTATAACAAAATCATCTTTCCAAGATTTCTTTGGAAAATGGAGAGAGATGTGGCACAAATGATTATTGATACTATATCTAAAAGTCTGGAGTTTTCACATAAAAACAAAAAATGGTAACATTTTACCAGTAGTAGAATTCGAAGACTACTTTTTAAAGGGGTGAGACATTAAATATTTTATTTTTTTTTTCTTTACCACTGATCTGAAAAGCATGATTGTAAAGTTTGCCGTTTTCATGTCCACAAACTTCTGTTCTTCTGAGCTCTAAATAGGAATACTGGTACATAAATTAAATAAAAATAGCTCATTCAAAATAAGATCAAAATTAGGAAACGTCCATTTGTCCAAAACTGGATAAGTGGAAGTATCCAAGAAGTACAGATTTGTCCTACATAACATTTTGAAAAACATTGAGCATGTCATCACAGGAAACAGAACTAATGGCATTGTCGTTTCAATTTTTTTTCTCTCTCTAGCAATTATCTAGGCGACGCTCGGTTCGTTGTTTTAACAGTTCATAACCCTCTTGATTTATTATCCATCCAGGCACAATAATACCCGGAAGCAACCAGAAGGTCATCGCCAAAGTCTCAATTAGACAACAACGTGAGAAAATCTCTGGGACTGGATGGAAAAGTCATTAATGATTCTCTTGATGCTGGAGGTCCGCATAATGTCTTTTGTTTTACACGAGGAATTGGCAATGACTAGAGATAGAAATACTCATGATTAATTATTTCGGATTTTGTAAGCTGGAATCATACGAGAAATGTGCTCTCTGTTAGTGCAAGCTTTGCCAAAGTAACGGTCTGAAAAAAAATAATAATAATAACCAGCTGGAATATCTCCCCAACACTTTTTCGTATACTGTCTAATATACTTGTCATCTCAGAAAACTTCTTACATGGAATTGGCATAAAATAGTTTTTAAATATTAAATTTTGGCGTGAATTTAATATATTTATCGAATCTATCATGTCATCATTGGAGAATTGTTTTGGCGATTAATTCCTGGGATTCGCTGGTAGAATACAAAAGCCGAATTTCTGTTTTAGGCATGTTTTTCTTAATTAATGAAAGAAAAATTTGCCACAAAAATATATTTCTAGTAAAAAACTTTCTTACAAAATTTGAGATAATTAAATCAGTGCGTACCACAAACTACCGTGTTTACATGTTTCTGATTGTGAAAACCGATAGACAATCAATTCATAATTGGTTTGATCTCCAATTATGACAGGTATTTGACTATAGATGTTAAATCTGTGCACCAAATGTTATCTATCCGACTCTTTTTGCTTTGTAATTATGGCGTTAAAAACGGACAGACTTCCTCTAAACAGAGTTTACTTAAAATTTGATAGAAATCTCCAAATTTGGTATAATGACAGTATTCCAAATTTCAATGGCCGAGCCCAAAGAATTTTTAAGGTATCTTTGTCATAGACACAGACGAACATTTTCTAAGAGTCTGTTTTTCAAACAATTTTTGTTTACTGTATTTTCTCTGTATTACGTAATCGAGAAAGTAAAAAGTAAAAACGGTACACTACATAAAAAAGCAATAATAGAAAAATAACTTTCTCTTAAATATTTAGTATGCTTTCTCTGCTTTCAACTTTTCTTTTTCAGAAGAAATCTTATTCCATTATGGTTCATACCCCCCTCCCCTCCCGCTTCCTGACTCAATCTAGATAGAAGAGCTGGAATACTGATTTATATATCAGCTCTATGATCTGGATGGGTACATAATAAATTTTCTTTCTGCATATTGTTCAGCGGAAAAGATATTATTTTTGAGGTTTCCACCTCCGTTGACGAATAATATGCCAATTCTCAAAATTAGTTCTCAATATTCTAACCGAATGTTCATATTTTAATTACAAATGCATCCATTGTTTTCATTCTTTCTACATCTCTTTAAAAGCCATTATTCTTAAATTTTCTATTCCAAATCCTTTTACTTTAAAATGACTAGGATTTTTTTAATGTTAGGTCTGATTTTTTAAAATTGTTATGAAGTTTGGTTCATAATGCCACCAATAAAAATTAAATTTCTTATCCGGATGGAAACAATAAAAACCCAAATCATCATGATGCAACCACTATCTTTAACTGTATAAAGTAAATTTTTTGGATCCAAAGTGGTATTGGACTGTCTCTATGTGGGGCGATTTCCGACTCTACCAAGAATGTTGAATTCCCTTTCATCACCAAATATAACTTTCTTCCAAAAGCTATTGATCTCCAATTGAGTTTTCACAAAAGCCAAATGATTTTCCTGATTTTAAATATTGATGAACGATTTCAGTTTACCACCTCGACTTTTAAATCCAGCTTGTCTAATTACATCTTGTATAGTTTCAGCACTCACACTGGGGCCGCGGTGGTCTGGTGGTAAGGTCTCGGCTTCGGAACCGGAGAGTTTCAAGCTCGAGACTCGATTCCACCGAAGGACCGTCGTGTGAGGAGGTCTCTTTCACGTTAAATCTGTCAGGCCAAACGTCCTCCCGCTGGTGTGACGTGGTGTGGAGAGGGGGGCGCCATTTCAGATGTCGTCCTCGTCATCTGACCGTGGTTCAAAATGACAAGGTCCGTCCCAAAATAGCCATCGTGTTACTTTAAAATGGGACGTTAATATAATTAAACGAAACAAAATCAGCACTCACACTTCTACTAATGATTTGAAAAGTTTCACCGCACTTATTCTAAGATTAACAATATCTTTCAAAATTCAACTTTTTGCGACATCGTTTAGAATATCTGTCCCTTGTCTTCCATTCTTATTTTCAGCCGAACCATCATTTTAAAATTTCCAATGATTTTCTGAAGATACGTTGAATTCTACCAATAATTGTAGCTATTTCACTCGAAGATGCTCCTTTTTTTAATAATCTTAAGATGAATTTTCTTACATTAATATTAGTTTATCTCTGAGTAACAATTTTTACTTTCTCGTATGCGCTGTATAAAATATAGTAATCATCGTCGAATTTTGAGCAAAATCCATTCAAAGAGAGTCTGTCTAACCGGCTGTTCAAATAAAAGTTGGCATGATAACTACAAAGCGATTAGAATTAGATAAATAAAATTTGGTTTACATATTTAACGTTTATAGAGTAAAGCCTATTAACTTTTGCGGCAAATCAAATTATGTGTTGATCATCTGTCGGTATATATTTTCTGAAGCATGTTAACGGAATAATGCAAAAATGCAATGATTTAATATATGAAATTTAGTATGTATTTTTGAGACTATAGGTGTAGCTCTGTGTAAAATTTTTGTTTCAATAGATAAGAAAAAAGTTCGGATACAACTAACCGGATGCCATGAAGTAATCGCCAAAAAAAATTCATCAGGGATCACGTTACATATTTAGTAAAAATGCTAAATTCATATCAAAAGTTAGTTTTTCATAATTATTGTACCCCAATGCAATGCAAGACGTTGCCAGGGACAACATCTTTATTAGAAAGTATGTGAGAACGTTTTGAGGAAACCGCTGCCTTTACTTTATTTAAAAATTTGTCTATAAACTCATCTAACAAACTTCATTGCACAAAAATGAAAAGGTTTAAGATGAGATTATCAAAATTAAAATAACAGTCATGTCTAGCAAATATTTAAGAATAGTTAAACTTAAAAATAGTTATTTTTATAAACCTATTCTCAACGTTTATACCATAAAATTTGTCTATTAAAATCCTAATAAGTTACATAATTTGTAATGAATTATTTTTATGGTTATAATAGCTGTTACCCGCGAATGAAGTCGCGGGGAAATTTTGATGTGTATGTATAAGACGGTTTCATCAGTTCCGTTATTCCAATGCCGTTCATGGCGTTTCAGCTGTTCTATATCTAATCTGTCGCTCTGCTTCCTTAATTCTGCTTGAGAATTCGACTCTCTACTTCTAGTTACTCTCATAGCCCGAGTTTGATTACACATTTTCGAAAGATTAGATTTACGCTTTCTGAGCGTTTCGAGAAACTATCAAATAATTACAAATTAAAAGATTAAAACTACCCTAAAAACAATGCATTTAAAACTATAAGCATATACGAAAAATATATAACACGAAAATATAACTTAACCAATTTTAAAGTACACAACTATCCTAAAAACAATTTATTTACAGTGTGCACCTGAAATAAAACAAAACAGCAAATAAAGTCCGAGTTTATTTAAAATCAAGTCAAATCCCGTTTGTTTATTGATCGAGAATGAGATAGTTACAACAGTATTATACACATAATTTTTAAACATTTAATTTAAATGAA
>JAPMOQ010039601.1:0-33613 GCA_026543055.1 Argiope trifasciata
ATATATATATATATATATAATGAAAAAGAGTATTTGTAAACTAGGCTAACTAAAAATAAAGAGCAATCAATCGGTATATTTTTCTTTGACTTTAGTAACTTTGAAGCCGATATTAAGAAAGGAATTTATATTTATATTTTTTTCTAGTTTATATATATGTAATTTTTTAAACATATTTTAAATTATTGTTGTAAGTGAGACACTATTTTTTAAAATTTTATTAATTGAATTGAAATTTTATTCCCCCAAATAATGCTTCTTGGAAGTGAATGGTGTATCTATTTCACGATTCCTAATTATTTATAATAGTTACATCTATGAATTCAATACTAAATTTTTTAAAAAATATTCCAAAGGCTTCATTTCCAATTTTAACTATGCAAATTAAATTTCCTTTCAAATGTTATTTTCGTATATATAATTAGCGTATTTATAATTTAAATTTCCTTTCAAATGTTCACAAAACAAGAACGGCTTAAAAAATTCATAAAAATAGTACGTTTCTTCTATTTAATAGTTTATGACTGCAAAGTTAAAAATCAGATTCTAAATTATTTTGAATTGCAAATTTTATTCATTGATTCTGATTAAAAATTATCAATTTGACGTACAGTTTGTAAAAAAAATAATGGCAATATCTAGATATTATATTATGATACGTTTACTTTTTTCCTTTCACGGAGAAATAAAATTGAGCCATTTGTGGAATTGTTCTTTTTTGATTATATGACTCAATTTCCAAAAAACTTACTTAAAAAAATATCTAATCAGAAAAAATTTCAAGATCATTCCGGTTCCACCATTTTTTAAATCGTTTTCAATCTATTTTAGACACAACTCACAATTTATTTTCTACTCCGTTATAAAAGCGTATTTATAATTTAATTTTCTAATTCAGTATCTCATGCTTCTAATTGTTGATGAAATTTTTAACTTTTGAACAGTTAAAGAATTATCTTTTTAATGAAATGGGACACTTCATTTAAATCTTGAATATTCTGTAGTATTTATAAGTAAAATTCAAGATATATTTTTGCTGGACGAAAGTGGAATTTTATTTTATGCTGCCAGCCGAAACTATTTCAGAGTTTTCGCTTTTTAAATAATTTATTTCTATTGGAAAAGATTATTTGACATAAAAATATTATTAAACCGCTAAATCTTTATATTACCTACAGCTTTATTTTTAGATAAAATAAGAAAACCTTATGCATCAGAGCCCAATTTTCTTCGATATCATCGGTTTTTCAGAAATAACAGATTGTGCAAATAATTTAAAAAAAAATCGTTATCGTTAAGAAAATTATTCTTTGCTATAGGTCTTTATTAAACTTTAAGAAATTTGATTTTGATTTTGCAAATGGAATTTAAATATGGCACTACAACAGGGAACAAGAAATCAGCCGTTATTAACTTTGAATTTCAATCTCCATCGAACATTATGAAGTTTTGAATAATTTTTCTTGAATAACAAAAACCTCTAAACTGTTTTCAAATTAAAAAAAAATGTTTTCATTACATATCTGCCATGTAAAATAAATCTTATTTAAACTTCTCTTTTTCGTATTCCTTGGCTAATTGAATTTAATTTTAGTCAACAAATCTTGACTACCGCCCTACTTTTTGATTGCCCAAATCTACGACTGCTTTATGTAAACATAGATTTTAAGTAATAAAAAATAAATAATTTAAGTAATTGTTTTGAAACCTGCAATAAAATGTCTTTTATAAAATATTTTTTTGCTAAATTTGTTGAACATCAATTTGTCAGTTTAGTTTATCTATAGGCTAGATTTATTTTTATAGACTAGATTTGATTTGATTTGATTTAGTGGAGTTTTATGGCGCAAAAACCATTTTTGATTATGCTGTGAAAAAAGTATGGTATGAGTTAAAACCTTATATTTATGAACTCATATATAAAATCTTATCATTCGTCATGACTTGTCAGTGTTTATGGTATGCGGTAAAATGCAGTAAGAAAACTTTAAAAAATTGAACCATTTTAAATTAAATGGTAAAAACCAATCAGTTTTAGGAAAGTAAAAAGATTTGGATGATAAACTTTGTGAAAAATGTCTTTTAAATTAGTAGAGAATGACCGAAATTATTGGATGCGTTGAGAAGTAAATTGTGGGCAATCAATCAGAATGTGTGAATTTATAGACCAGAAATAAACCCATTTGTATTACATAAGAAATTAATCTATACTGAATCAGTGGAACTAAAAATATTTTGTCATGAAATATACGCTTTCTTTTAACAATATACCGGAATTTAACTAATAGTATTTTTATGGGTTCACTAAAGGCTAATATGGCCTACATTAAGCCATAAGGAATTTAAGAAGTTAGAAAATAAGAGGAACATCGTAGATAAAGTCAAATAAAATTATGAAAAAATTCGATTCACTGATTTGAATTTTAATCTTTGTTTTTTCTTCTTAATACTCACATCAAAGCCACTGAAGGCATCATTGTGATTAAAATTAGTTTTGATGTGATAAGAAGTTTATGTATTCTGAATAAGTTCCGATAATCTTTGAATGCTTAATATTAAAACGAATTTAAATTGAAATATATATAGATATATTAACAAGAAATCGACCATGTTTTACAATGCATAAGTGCAGCTCTTATAAATGTTCCAATTAATTTTTCATTTTCATCAACTTATTAATATAGTGAGAAATAAATTAACACTATTAATCATTTTTTTTATTTTCCATTGAATCCTGTAAAGAATAATATTTTTATTAACACTACTGTAACACGAGCCTAGTCATCCAAATTTTTCTAAATTCTTAATATATATATATATATATATATATATTTAAAATTATAAAACAGACCAAGAACTAAGAACCCAAAGATAAATGACTTTTGGTGGAAGGATTTTTTTTATATATATGCTATAATTTATTTACCTAATATCTTCTTGTGGAATGGTTGTTTTATAAAAAATGCTTATTTCAATACATAAATCTTGAAAACTATTATCATGTGAGAATATGATGTTGTTCCGGTAAGGAGTATTTGAAGTCTGAAGATGTACGGCTAGAAGATTAGCAATTTATCGTTTTTGTGGCATCAGTTTTTCGTTTTCAGAATTATAAGAAAATAATAAAGCAGTTTGTCACATTTGGCGACTTATCGGCAACAAAATGTTACAACTTGGCTCGATTGTCCACCAGCTGCCTGTTAATCCTGTGCATACAATAAAGTGCAAGGTCATAAGAAATTATCAGCCGAAGTAGCAAAGAGAAGAAAATGGGAATGGACACCTAAAAACGAAGTGATGCAAGTCATATTACGACCTCCAACCTGGAGGATTAACCTCGCAAGACTGAATGACCAAAATTTCGTTACAGCAACACTGGCGGGAACTATGGTTGAGTCTAAGGACCACCACCGGCCACGGTACAACCCTCCACGAAGGGAATACGTCACGTCATCGATGGGAGAGCCAATGCCTCCATCTGTTATTGTACCCACCGGGCTAGCGAGAACCAACAACATACTGGAAGCATCTCATCCTTATTCCAGGGTGCCCCTCCTGGGGGGGGGTTAGCTAGGGAATGTGTCGAAAGTTAAAAATAATTTTTTTAAATTTTCAATTTTTTGAAATTTATTCTGTGTTTGATAACTAAATAACAGATGAAAAAACACGCCATTAGTTATTTAAGAAATAACACGAGAGTTAAGACTCCTAAATGTTTAATACACTACAAATTTTAAAAACAGATTTTTGCAATTCCAAAATTTCGTAGAAGCATCAATGTTCCAACACATTACACATGTGATCGGAAAAAAATGCATATTTCTGGAATCCAAAGAAAGAATCTATTTTAATATGACGAGGCGTCAAACCATACGCTTGGCGCAGTTTGGTCAAAGATGGCTCTTGTGCCAACAAAATCCAACTAACTAACTAACTAACCAAAGATCCAAAGAGCAAATAATACAGATTGCAGTACAGACAGTGCTTTCCTCAGAAAAGCTTTCGTCGTTTAAACGAAGCAGAATTTTGCTAACAAAGCTCCAGACACGGGTCTGTTAGCGGCGCTTGAGAGAAAAATCATTATTTGTGGCCGCCTTTCCTAATTTACGCGTGTTGCTCTGTCACTAAAATTTCCTCAGCGATAACTTCTCTCTTGACCTCGGGCTTATCTCATTGGGTGATGCTCTTATAACTAACTACAAGGCCATCTGCTGAAGATACGCTCAGGACTCACTATCTCTCGATTATTGTGGGAGGATGCAGCAATACGCAGTCCTAATAATATCTTTTTATTTTCCGGTATACGTAGCAGAGAAAATATAGTAAACGTCAAAAAATAAGAGCTCAAGATTTCGAGGAATCACCTCGTTTCAGATTTCGGTGGGATCAAGAAATGCATTTTGGAAAGATGAATGTCTATCCGTCTATGGCAATTATAAAAACGCTTTGAGATGGAAGATCGAAATTTTGCGATGGTCTTTACGCAAATTTTCATCAATTTTTGATTAAATTCTATTCTGAGGAAGTCCATCTGTCTGGCTGTTTGTATATAAGTTAACACGATTATTGCAAAATGAAAAGAGCTAAATAGAAATACGATTCAGTACATCCAGTACATCTATTGTATAGACACTACTCAGATATTGAGCCAAATGCATCAATAAGTTGATTGCCTGTTAGTCTATATTTTCAGAAACATGTAAACACAATATCTTAAATATATCAGATCTGGTATGGGAATTTAGGACTACAAGTGGAACTTCATGTCTCGAGATTTTGAAGGAATTTCAATTCCCAAACCTCCCTGTGACTAAAAAACACATTGTTGGAGAAGTGAACTAGATATTTTCAGACTTTTCGGCAAAATTTCAAACTAAATTTATTTACTGGACGTTTTTCTATCTCGAAGAATGAATTAAATTCCCATCGCACTTATTATCCTATGTTCTGTTCTAAAATCTATTTTTGAAATCCTGATCTACCTCTAAAATTTCTAAACATTTTTGAGACATTCTGCATCCGATTTTTGTGAATTATTGCTTGAAGAATAGAATGAGTGCGAAGAATGTGAGTTCAGTTCTCGCGATAAGAAATTATTATGTGCTTCATAAATTAGAAACGACAAAAAGAGGAAACTACTAAAGAGAAACAAGCAAAAATAATAGACCAACTCTATATATAGAAAGGAATATTGCAAGGAAATTCGCATTCTGCTTTGTCACTTAATAATGTGATTATGTATACACATATTTATATTGATTATAATTATTTAATAAACAGTAATGAATGAGATAAAATTTTTCTTTGTTGACCTGAGTAGGAATTGACTTGATTTTTTTACTTATTACTACGCAAATAGTGAAAATATAACGAATGATGAGTAAAGGAAATATATATTTAAAATCAATCACATGCTTGTTAGAAATGAAACAACTACAATCATTTGAAATAAATTTTAACTCCAAAAGTATTTTCATTCTTTCATCTAAATAGAGGGTAGTTAAATTCATCCTTTTTGGAAAAAAAAATTAGAAAATTATTGAGAAAGTAAGCAAAGGGTGTACAAAATCCTTCCATCCCTAACACACACGTTTTTCCTTTTGAAGTGTCACATTAGCTGCAGTTTTGAAAATATAAAAAATACATTGCATTCCCACTTTACGGTTTTTAAGTAAATAATATTTATAAAAATGTTAAGAAAATTCACTCAAAAACATCTTTTTATCAAAGGAAACATTCAAAATAATATGTATAAAAAATAATATGCAAAACTGAAAGCTTTTTGAGAATCCTATTTTTTTATACATCAGATGTCTGGTATCAAGGTATTATTTCTTTGATAAAATGATGTCAGAACTTCTGAAACTGTTGAAAGAATACACTTTTATAATGAAAGAAATAACTTTGAAAATGTGATTTGTCGTTATCAAACAGAACAATGGCACGAAATTGTTAAAGAAAAATATCTTCATATTATCAAATTTCTTGAAGTAATTTATGAATTTAATTCCCCCACTGAATAGTTTCTCAGCGGATATTTAATTCATTAATTATCCTATGCTACCTTTAACTTGCTTTCATTGGCAGTTTTCATTTTAACTGATTAATCAGATGTATCGAAGTAGCGATGCCAAATAATTAATACATACTTCCCTATTTTTATTACATATTGTTTTTAGAACCCAACTTTTACGAAAAATTTGAATTATTACAAATAAAATATTTAATTTAATATTATTAATATTTTATTTACAAATATTTACAAATAAAATCAGTTAAATGATTTAGAAAGGATATCAACGATTTTGCCCTCATTTTAACAGCGGCTAATTACATTGAAAAATTGTTAGCTATGATTTGAAATAAGCACTTTAATAACATTTTTCACTTCAGAGTAAAATTTTTAGCTTGATCAAACAATTTTAAAAAAATCATTTAATTTACATCTTGAAGTAAGATTTAAAATATTCTTTTATGTATGATAACATTTATTACATAATTATTTTTTTGTTTAAATATTGCGTCGAATGATTGAGACTGTGGATAGTAATGATAACAATAGAGGAAACAATATTAATTTTGTTACTGAAATCTCGAGATATGTTTTAATAGATTTTGATGTAAAAAATCAATTCTATAAATAACAATTGTAATGTTTAAATCAATTCAATAAATAATGCAAACAGCCTTGGAAATGAGAGAAAAAAGGCATTTACCAAAAAAAAAAGTTTTATATTTCATCAACCATCGATATCAGAAAACTTCTGTTTACGTGGTTCTTTTACACTTAAACAGACTTTTAATTTAATTTTGTATCGATATATATAAACTTTTTTTCCAAGCATGTGTTTTTGAAGTCTAATTAATTAAGATTCGTGTTTACAAGTATGAATATTTTCAAACTCCTGTTGGCCAGAAACAAAGAGTAGAGAACAAAAGGAGTTAATTAAGAAGAGCTGTATATCCCGCACATATAATTACTTTTAAACATAATCGCCGTAAGTCATTTATCATATCAGCGATCCAAGTTTCTGATTCCCTTTCCAAAGACTGTTGTCTTCAGCGATGTAAGAAATTTTTTTTAAAAGCGCTATCGTTTATCCGAAAGTTTTTGAATTTTCTTCTAATGGAAAAGTAGAGATTAGGAATATCCTAGACTTTAACCTTAAAAAGTTACAATTTTGTCATAACAGGCAGCCAACTTATTTCTGGGGAATTTAACTTTCATCATTATTTTCGAATGACTAGTTCAACTTGTTGGTCAAGATCTATAGCGACAGTCTTATGCTCTTGTTTCCCTTCATAGAGAACATGGCTTAGAGCCGAGAGATTTTCATCTTTTCCTTGAATTGTAAAAGTTGCTAGGATGCTTAAATAAATATAACAGACAAATAAGGAGTTTAAAAAGAATTCGCGCAACACTGGCGGCAACATTTCTCGATGAGGAAAATGAAAATTAATTCATGGATATTGTTTTGTTTGTTGCTTATCCCTCTTGGACTGAATTCCAATACAAACCAAATCTAAGAGATCGGGGTAAGAGTAGTGCAGTGGCTTCAGAGGGCAAGGGCCCTTGAGTACTCGAGGGCAGAAGTCTGATTTTAGCTCATATGAAGCTAACACTCAAACACCTGTTTGTACAGCCCTTATTTTACAGATGATTCTTTCACACACCTAACAGGTAGAACACAGAGAAGAATAACTACGCCCGTACCAGGACGCCCAGATCACAGGGAAGATGCGCTACTCTTATGGAATGGGCAGCATTCAGGGATATGACAAGTGTATGAATCTTTTTCTGAAGTTTAGTTTAGTTATATTAACGTCCCGTTTGAAATAATATTTGGGTTATTTTTGAGCGTACTTCGTAATTTTGAATCGCGGTCAGATGAGGAGAACGACACCTGAGCTGGTACCACCCTCTCCAAACTTCCACTTTGCAACAGGATGTTTATCCCCGTCGGATTGAACGTGCACCAGACCGCTTACATGGCGTTTCTTCGCGGGAATCGGGCCTTGAAACTGCAACCCTCCGTGTCCGAAGCCGTGAGTTTACGACCAGGCCACCGCGCCCTCGAATCGTTGATAATAAATTCATTTAATAAAGGATAATAAACCCATTTATTCATTAATAAATTGATTGATAATAAATTCATAAATTCGAAACATTGATAATAAATTCATTTTATTCTTTAGTATGGTCCCTCCAGATCTATCATCGAGGAAAAAAAAAACAGTCTTCGAATTCACACGTAAAACTAGAGTATATACATTTCGCATGCCACAATGCCACAAAATGTATATAAATAGAGTATATAAATGCCTTATATAAATTCGCGTAATCTAATTTTCATGGGTACTGCATATCTCAAATAGTCACTGTATTATTATATTAAATATTACTACTAAGATTATAGCTAAATGGATTAATTTTGCTTTTTTCGGAAACTTATTATGAAAATGAGTTTTTTTTGTTCGCAGAAACTTTCTTGAATTATTTGGAAATTCTTCCCTAAATTTCCACGTACACATAAATCCTGAAGTAAAAGAATGACTGTTTTTCATTGCATGAATTTATAATTCAGAATATGGAACGCAACGACCGGGCAATTCATCACGAAAAAGAGCCACTCAGCCAAACCATAAATCTGGTTTTTGGAAAACGAAAGAAAAGCAAGGCTTTTAAAATTTCGATGGTTTATTGCGCCTATACAAACATTTTCATAGAGGCTCGATGAATGATTTATGCGCCAACTTTTCAACAAAACATTTCTTTTCGGCGTTTTTTTTTCCAAAAAACGCATACATAGCAAATGAACAGCCCCTGTGTATTCCTTTTGGTTTTCCTAGAATTTTCGCTCTTGTAAAAGTGTATAGATACATCAGTAGAAAAATAAAAATAAAAATATGTATATTGTTTTCTTCCGAAGAAACGTTTCTCAAATTCTTGGTGTTCCTTTCTTTTTCTTTCGCCATATATGTTAATAGTATTTCAGCAACTTTCAGTAAGTTCTTTTCAGAAAAGATTCAAAAATACACTTAATTAAAAAAAACTGACAGACGTTATTCCAAATATTTTTTTATGGTCTCAGTGGGGGGAGGGTCTAAAATGATGAGATTTGCCGGAATCATTGAGATTTGCGATATTTTATCTATACTTCGTAAGCGCGAAATGTAAGAACTACAAACACTACTCCGACCTGCTGGAAAATACATGAAAAAAACTAAAATGACCTCAACACTGGTTATTTTATTGAATCCTAAAGCCTATCACAGACCAAGGCTCAGCCCTTCCCAAGGGAAGTACATCGAATCTTCGATGGGATTATCCAAACTCTCCCCTTTTTGTATACCTAACTGGGCTGCGAGAACTAACCTCCATCCCGGAAAGCTTCCCATCCTCAATTACGAGGTGCCCCTGATGAGAATATGCGGAAGTGAAAAATTAAGAAAACAATTAAAAAAACTGGGTAAATTGAGAATCATAAGGATATTAAAAGTAAATGATTAAACAATGAAGTAAAAAAAATAGGTAAGGGTGTAATAAACAAATAAATGCAAAAAGAGTTTAGGTGAATGCGGGGTTTTGATTTTTCTGAAAATAATGGGCAATGTGCTTGGTCTGTATTATTTTTGTATTTTTATTTTACTAGATAACCATATTTTGGAGTGACCCTATTCGAAACTTTATATAATAATAATTTTTTTTTAATTTTTTTTATTAATTACTAAATTATTAAAATTATTATTTAGTGATTAAAAAAAACAATGGAAAATTTATATGGCAGATCAGTCATATAACAAGCTTCAAAAATCGTACAGGTGTAGAGGGTTGCAACTGCGTTTTGGAGCCGCTACAAGGCGTTTTAAATTATACATAATGCAAAAAGAAGAAACGAAACCATTACAGATAATTTTATTGATAATTACTCATTCACACCAGATGTTGAGCCTACAGGAGATCATCAATGTTTTTACCAGATGCATCGAGGCATGCCTGGTATCTACATTGCATGGAACGGCATACTTTCTCAGAGACACTTGATGTATCTCGAAAACGATGTTGCAACGGGTGTTTCATGCTCAAGTCCTTTTGAGAATCCCCTTGAGAAAATATCTAAGGGGGCAGGTCCATGGTGATTGTGGTGACCGTGCGATTGGTTCACCGCAACCAATCATTCTGCTTGGAAAATAAACCTACAGATGTGCTCTGATGCCTGTACTATAGTCTGCAGGAGCTCCTGCGTGTTGAAATCGAATGTATTGACGAATAGGCATCGGAATATCATTCAGTATTTCTGGCAGAACCTGTTGCAAGAATGACAGATAAGTGAAACCATTAAGTATTTCTGGGAGAAGTAACAGTCTCCGACAATGCCAGTCTTCATGTTAACGGAACATTTGTTCAGCTCGTGTTAGTATCGCAAAGTCTTCTTTTGGCTATAGCACCCTCTACAGGCGTTTGAGACGCTCGATTCTTATACAATATTTGATCCTTGTTGTATGACATTTCACCATGTCTTTTAGTCCACGTATTTTTAAATCGCCCTGTACAATAGGACGGTAATGTGAATAACCTTAATTTTTAGTTTTGTTTTATGCAATCTTATACATATTCCACTTTTCTATTGTATAAGGTAGACAACATTCCATTCCAGAAATATATTCCTGAGAATTACAGCAAAACAAAATTTTCTGAAAATTTCGCCAAGTTCATGTTTTGATTCTGAAGGAACAAAAGAGAAAAATATTATTGGAAATATGGCATATGATTCTTTATTCATGATCTATACTAGTTAAAATATAAAAGTTTGTAAAGTTATTTAGTAAGAAAATAACTCCAGTTTTGCAATAACTTTTAGTTAGCTACTTTTAATGATATAATTAAGGTCTCGCTATATTCAATTAAGATTTTATGCAGGTTGAAATTATGAAATTTTGTTCTCATAAACATTTATATACAACTCATTTAAATTATCTTCAAAATCTTTTTAACTAAATGTATATAAATCTTTGAAACTAAATCAATGTAAACTAAAGACTTAAATATCTTAAAAATGTTTTTAAGTATTCTGGTATTAATTGCCTATTTCTAAGTTCCCAGTGCAATTTAAATTTTCGAAATACATTTTCACTTGATTTTTTTCATTATTATAACTTTAAAACATTCTTTCAAATTAGATGATGGTTTCGGTTTCTTAATTCTTTGGAAATAATTTTAGTGACGCAATGAAAGCTCTATCAAAATTTATTTTAAATTGAAATTGAATATTAGCTGCCTTATTTGAAATATAAAATAGAGTCATGAAATTATTTCAGTATATTAAAGGGATCATTATCATCAATTTAATCCTTGTAAAAGCTATAGAATTTTTCAAACATGTTGATTTTTTTTCTAAAAATGTTTCTTGAAAAATCTAAAAATATATTTTTGCATTTATCTTATTGTAAATTTAGTTTTAATATTGTTTCATTTCAAAAATTCGTCTAATGTTGAATAATTAAATAGATCTTTATGATAAGTGACTGCCTTAAAAAGTCAATTTTATTATGAAACTATGAATTTTTTAAATATAATATTCTTAATAATTATAAATTTATTTATAAAACCTTTATAATTCTGTTTCTGTTTTTGGGGAAGTTATGGTTATATATATTTTAATATTGTATATATATTTTAAAGCTTTCATATATGTTTATTTATATATATATACTATTTTTTAATTTAATTTTATTTTTACATAAATTTGAGTATTTGATTGAAAATTGAAATTTAAACAAGACACACACACACACACAATATGTAGGAAGAGTATGAACCAATTGCAGGTATTGAAATTTTTTTTTACTTTTTGAAAAATCTTACCATTTAATTGTTATATTTTTGGTTAAAAAAATGTTTCTTCAATCTTTCTTATCCAAATATTCAGATATACAATTACATGTTATTATTTTCGAACAAATTTCAAAAAACATTATTTATAACGTAGTCATGTACCTTAAGTGTGAGTCAATTTTTTTTTGGTAGAGAATACTAATCATAATCGATAATTGACTTTGAAACTGATTGCCAATTCATCCCTACAAAACGACTCATTTAATTATGACTCTAAAAACAGCGACAAGAGAAGGTTCAAGGTCTTCTTTTATATTGAAAGCTGATTAATATAAGCCTCCAACTATCTTAATGCGCAGCAAGTTTAAATTGCATTCGCAAAGCTTAACAAACAACTGCGGTTGTTATAAATTAAACTGTTAAAAATTCAAAGTCTGATTGTTGAAGAAAATAAATAAAATATTCTTTTGAACTCTAAATAGTTTTGACGCAACGTGTTTTGTTTACAACTTATGACTTGTTAAAAATCCAGTGCCAATGTTAAAAAGAAATTTGTTCATCAAAGAAGAAAGAGATGTATTATTGAAATTGAAGAAATCCAGATGAAACCACAAAATGAAAATAAAGAGCTTATAATAAAGGTGGTCATAACTAGTATGGCTATATATTGTTCTATACTGAATCGGGGAATAAATTGTTGTTCATATCTCACATTTTTTGTGAAAATGTTCAAATTGTATAGACCACAAAGTAAAAGATATATACGATACATTTTCGCGCCAAGTTACACAAATTCTCATTCTTGAAGAAATGCTTGAGAAATTGTTTCATTCACAGTTCTTATACTTGAAACTTTTTGACGATTTTTTATAAATTTGTTATTTTTTCTAATAAAAATTTCAAGGCATAATTATTATTTGAATAAATAATAACTATGTTATAAATAATAAATATGCTATATTAGTTCAAATAATAGAGCTAATAATAGTTATTAGTTCTATTACTGAACTATTTATACATCTCTTTACATTTCAAAATTTTAAATTTCTTAATTATGCATTTTAAAAACATAATTAAAAATATAAAATTATCAATAAATTTTTTAAAAATCATATTTTTCTTCAATGTACATTTCAATATATATTCAATATATATTTCTTCAATATTTTTCTTCAATTATATGGAATACTAATAATTTTAACTACAACTTTATAGTAAAATATTTTCGATGTGTATTTATTATTTCAAATGAATTCATGACACAGTAGAATTGAATTAATTCGAATGTTTTTAATTCGATTCGCCGCTAATTTCAATTTTTCCATTTGATCACTGAACCTCTAATTGGAATAATGGAAAACATATTCTAAAAGTGGATATTATTTGTTTATTGAAAGTCGAAATATAATAAATATAAATTTTTTGGATCAAATTTTTCATTTATTATTTACAATTTTTGCTTTTTCTATAGTCTGTTAGTTTATTTGCAATTTTTAATGAATAGAGGAACACTTTTCACAACCTTTAAAAGCACTTCTGCTAACTTATTTAATAAAAAAATTCTATTAATTAACAGAAATTTAGAATTATTATTATTATTTTTTTCTTAATGCATTATTTATTGCTTATTAAACTGTTTAAATGTTTAACAGTTTATAACTCTGCCATTTGTAATTTTTTAAAACATCATAACTTTTAGATATACCTTCTTTTAATTTGAATATTTTGATTAAGCAAATTTGTATTATCATTCAATCATCGTCGGATAAACAATTCCATTGCATAAAAATGACCGCTCTATATTTTTATCGACACAATTAAAAATAAAAATTTTGATTGTACTTACCAGAATTTCTGAAAATCTCTCTCTGTATATATATATATATATATATATATATATATATACATATATATATATATATATATATATATATATATATATATATATATAATTTCTGCAACCAATAGAAGAAAGATATCCACCCAGAAGACTTTTTCAAGGTCCTTCCCCAGGCAAGGATTCAAAATAAGAGATTTTTTCTGTGAGAGGCCTCGGATAGTGTTCAAAAGTACTGACCTCTCGTGAAACGAAAATCCCCCTAAAATTACGGTAAAAGAGACATACTAATTTAAACAGCCAAAACACACACACACACAAAAAAAAAAAGTTACCAACATTAAACACATCATCAAATGAAACAAAAATATTCAAAAAAATTAAAACAAAACAACCGATTAATTAATTAAGCAAACAAAATAATCACCTAATCGACCTAATTAGTTTCAATTTAATTTTTGCTGACTCAGGAAATGAGTTTTAATTATTTTCTCTCTTTCTTTATATATATATATATATATATATATATATATATATATATATATATATAAACATTATTAGAAAATGAATTTCATCAAAGCTAATAGAAAAAAGAACCCAAATCGTTGACAGTGTTTGTTTTGAAGTTGTCAGAAAAGTCTAGAACAACATTTCATGCTTGTTACAAACGTGTTTATGCCGCCACAATCATTGCATAATGTATTCTCTCGTTCGCGCCGTCTTTGATCCTCTATGTGTGGCACTCGTCTCTATTTGGGTCTGCATGCAAATAAGCGTCGGATTTACAACCGGAAGACACCTCTGTCTGGTTCTTTTCGGAGGAAATTAAACCTTGGGCGACCCAGACCTCATTTTGAAATACGTGATGAGCGAACCAAAGCAGCGGCCATCTGGATCGTCCGACCCACGGTGCAGGGGAAAACAGTGTTTTTCGATGAATTTAGTGCTGAAACTACCCCTTCTCTTGATGCCTGCCTGGTGAAAGTTATTTGGGATTTGTTGCTTCATATATGTCGAGATGAAAGCGTTTTTTTTTCTGTCGCCCTTTTTTTACTTACTCTTATATGTTGCGTAAATAAATTATAGTAGCCATCAAACAAATTCGAATCTGATATTTTGACAAATCTTCACGTTTTAGACCACCCTGAGTTCATAAAACACATTTCTGCAAAAATGCCCATTTGTCTATTTGTGTTCTCGCGGGCCCTCCGGTTTTACTGTGCCTAAGACTTTACAGTTGGTCGGTCGGGGGTGTCCCGCTATATCTGTCTATTTGTGTCAAGGGCATGATGACTACAGCGTTTCGAGTGTCTCGACATAGCTTTTGCCTGGTGTCTTTGGATTCGGGACTTAGTTTCCCCTAGTTCGTCTGACACCCTGGCTGTGTCTGTAAGATTGTTTTGTCCAGTAGGTGTCTCTCAAGTGCCGTGTCAGACTCTAATGTTGAACGGACCCAGGGAAGTGTGCTACTATATTTGTCTCTCTGTGACAAAAATAGCTCTAAAACATTTTGAGTTACAAGATTGAAAATTGGTATATTGTCTTTACACCAAATATATTGTTGTCTCTAATGACACTTTTCATTGACAAGTCGCCTGACCAAAGAGCCATTGCAATTTAAGGCGAATATTTTGCATCTCTTGTTTTTTCGCTTGTGTCATCTGGGACCAATAGTTACGAGGTAGCTACTCACGCATCACAAGCCTTTTTACTGATCGGACTTCATTCATATATTTCATCCACCGATCGTTATTTAGAACTGGATCAGAGAACGATCACCTCTGAACCAGCACCCTCAGTGTTAATACTCTCATCCTGGTGGACTTTGTGACCACGACAGATTTACCGGTGTGCCAATCACTATCACACACGAGGGTTTTTGGCCGGCGGGTTTCGAACTCATAACCCAAGGGATATGAATCAAACATTCTATCAATCAGACTACTCTTGATTGGTCCATTTCAAATTTGCAGATTTTAATCAAATTTTGAATAAATTCTGTTCCGAGGAAGTCCATCTGTCCGGCTGTTTACATATGAGTTAACACAATAATTACAAAACGAAGAGAACTGAATAAAAACAATCCGTTACAGCGATATCTGTAATGTTGGCACCTGGGAAATTTCGAGTCAAATCCGATAATGGGGTGACTGTCTGCAGGTCTGCGCTGTCAAAAACATGTCAATGTTTCAAAACTGCTATTTTTTAATATATCAAATTTGGAATAGGATTTCTTAATTATAACTGCTATTTTGTGTGCAATGTTTGCTTCAGTCGGTTGGTAAAAACATTCTAAAACACAAATTCGACATTAGGATGCTGTGAACGCATGCCAGAGATTAATCGCTAAATAACTCAAAGACAACGAGGTAGTTGCAGTAAAAATATTACATTCATGTCAAAAGTTAATATTTCGTAACACTTGTAAGCTAAACCATATAAGGCTGCCAGTGAAAATTTATTAAAGAACTTGCGTATTTCTAAAGAGCTATTAATTGTTTGTAATTATTTGTCAGAAAATTCATATTTAAGTAGATAATTTTAAGCAGTATTAAACATATTTAAGTAGATAATTTTTAGTAGATAAGTCATTTTGCACGAAATGTCATTTTTAAAGAGCCTAGATTTTTCAAACTTCGCATTTGAATATTTCATTTATTGAATGAAGCGACAGAATTGAAATTCCTAATTAAGCCGAGAAGCACAATCAATTTATTATTAAAGTTTATGACATTTATACGTACCGAAAGCTGTTAATACCTTGCAATCTTTTAGTATTGCTGTCAATGAAACTGGAAATGAATGAAACAGTAAAAGTTATTCAAAATGCTCATTCAAAGCTGTGTGAAAGATAAATATGTATTAAAAGCTTATTTTAAACATACAAATTAAATGTCGAGCTATGGATATTTTTCATATATATGCAATGGAAATAATCATATTTAATTTTAAGCTTATAGCATAAAAATTATATACAATATCTTCCATGACATTTTAATACAAACTAGTTAGCATAAGACATATTTTAAGTCTTAGAAAGTTTTAAATTAATAAATAAATGAATATGTTTTGCTTATGAAAAATTTTGCTTACTTAGTGAATTGCTGATAAAATAAACATGAATTCCAGTTAGTTGAATTTAAAACGGATGAATGCTTCTACTTTCTGTTACAATTCAATATCACTCGTGAATAAAAAAAAACATATCTGTGAATATAACAAAATATTTGACTCAATAAACCAAATCGAATACCTTCTATTCTGAAAAGAATTAAAATTTGAACTTTAACATAGCTTATGAAACATGACATAATGAAGAAATCGGTAACATTTTAGAAAGCAAATTTTCGGATATGTTTGATATCAAAATTATACTAAAATGGATACTTAAGTACCAAAATTGATATTTAATTGCTTATTTAATTGTAATTATTCAAAATGCAAGAAATTTTTCGAAAATTTGAAGTATCAAAATTTAATTTATTTTTATACGAAATTAATAATATTTTTATAGTTTCTTTCAAAGATTTCGGAGCATATTACTGCATCAGAATATTTGCACATCATTTTAAAATTAAAAAATATTTTTTTTAGGGATAAGAATTCTATTTCCTTTTAGTTCATTCCACATAATTTTTCAAAACTTTTAAGCATTTTTTATAAAAATAATTGTTTGGTATTTTAGTAACTCAGCTTATGAAAATGCAAGTTGCGATGCAATAATTAAAAATACATTTCATAAGCAATGATGCATTTCATTTGCGACGCAGTAATTAAGAATACATTTCATAAGCAATTGCAGTCTTCTATACAATTCCATGTATGCTAATTATTGCTTTCTTACAAGAGCAGATTTAAAAAATAAAATTAAAACAGGCTAAGGAAAACTAAAATATAATCATAAATCGACGGTTCCAATTGAAACTTCTAATTACTTTCACTTCTACAAAACATCTTTTTCATCTGGAAATAATCAAAATATTTTAGAGAGTAGAAAAAGAAAGCCTTATATTTGATTCTGAAAAGAATTTCGATTTGTTTTTATTTTCAATGTCAAAGACATTCTCAAATTCAACTCCCACACCTCCAAAAAGGACTTTTAAAAGAGAAAATAGAATATGTTTCAAAATTTCAAAAGAAACGGAATCAATAAAATTCTAAAAGAGACGACATAGAATATAAATTAGTCCCACTATAGAAAACGGAAGATTTCCTCACAAGTATTTCTGAAATTTCTGCTATTATTATTGAAACCTTTGAAATGCTTTCAGGAAATTAGTTGACTTCCTTTTGCCGACATTGTCAGTAAAGTCTTTTTTTATAATATAGAAGAAACCAAACAAAAACAGATAATACTGACAAAATCAAATAATGTTCCGCTGGTTTTCATTAAAATTATCATTCAATTCCTTAATAATATAGTTTACAATACTGCAATTATATATTTGTATAAATTTAATTATTTAATGATGTATTGGGTTGTTCGGAAAGTCATTTCGTATTTTTTTGTCAAAATGAAAAGAAATTTTCGTTTAATGAATAAATTATTTATTAAATTATAAAATTGCCATTCTGGTCTAATACCTTTTGGTAGTAACATGATTACACGCTCATAAAAGTTTTGGTCTTTGCTGTAAAAAAAATTGATCGAGGTGGTTTTTGGCCTCCTCATTTGAAGGAAAAATTTTGCAAATCAGTTCTGGTACTGATGTACTGTTAACACATCTTTTCCACACATATTGGCTAATTTATTTCTGGCTTGAACAGCATTTTTACCTTTTATAGCAAAAAAGAAAAAAATGACGAAAATGCTGTTTATTGCTCTCCATATTTAAAAGGGCACCATCCAAAAACTACTGCGAAGAATCAGCTGCACTTTTTCACACTCAAGCCTTGCTATATCAGCTCTTAAAACATAAAATGATTTTGCGGTTTAAGTATGAAATTGGGTGCGAAAAATGCAATTAAATTCTTTGTCAGGAAAAAACGAAATTACTTTCCGAACAACCTAATAAAATGATGTTTATAGTATTTTATAATTGTTAAGAAGCGTTCAAATGAAGAGATACACAACGAAACTCTGGGTATAAACGAAGACTTTATTCAAAGTACTCACCATATGCTTGAGCAAACGATCCCATTGGCTACCGAGCTGAAGGATTTCTACTTCCCAGAATTCCTGTGGCCATGCCGAAACCCAGTCCTTCCTCCTTGAGTTCGCCATCCGAGTTGAATTACTTCCCTTTCAGATGTTTTTTTACTGCACCAAATACATGAAAATCGCAGTGCGACACGTTCGGGTTGTAGGATTGATGATCAAGCTGCTCCCACTTGAGATTGGCCAGTTCCCTCTGTGTAAACCTGGAGACGTGTGGGCGTGCTTTATCATGCAGCCCAACCACACCCTCCTTTAGTACACACACCCTCTTTTTGTTCTTGATGGACCTGCGTAGTCTTCGGAGTGCTTCACAGAACACAACAAAGAGAGTGGTTGAGGAATTCAAAAAGCAGCGGACTATGGACGACGAACTCAAGGACGCTATGAAGGACTGGGTCTCGTCATGGTCACAGGAATTCTGGGAACAAGGAGTCTTTCTGCTCTTTAATCAAAGGGATCGTTGCGCTCAGGATTATCATGTATACTTTGAATAAAGTCTTCATTTATACCCACAGTGTCATTTCATACCTTTTAATGTGAACACCTGTTGTAGCTATTACTTTATGATAATTTTAGTTAACTAAAATGTTTGTTAAATTTAAATGGTATCGTTTGAAAGAAATACAAGAAATGTATTGATTAATGGCATTTGCTATTAATATATTATAGAGCAACGTGAATGACTTGAATCCTTTTCAACAGTAAAATGTGTTGTTGAAAATTAGGTAAAAAAATACCTTTAAAAATAGTTAAATTCAGGAAGGTTTCAAATGGCGAATTAGTATAAATAAAAAGTTGATATTTTAAGCTTTAAAACAGTATAAAATAAAAGTAGTTTTTTGCAGACATATTTTTAGAATTAATTGCAAAAGCGCAAAAAACTCGCTTGGTATTTAATTAATAAAATTTCTAATTAAAATTACAAACATATCGCTCCAAAGTGAATATTCCCAGATTACGATGTAAATTTTAGACAAATTTATTAGCTTTGAATTGCACATTGGTTTGTACTGGCTTGTACAAATATTTTCTGAGCATATACATTTTTTTGAAAGACATTGATATTTTCCTTAAAAAAACATTGTTTTATAGAGATGCCGACATTTTCCTTAGATAGACATTTTTAAAAAAAGACACAGGTATGTTTCTTAGTGAGACATTGGTTAGAGAGCATAGACATTTTCCTTAGATAGACATTTTTAAGAGAGACAAAGACATTTAAATTAAAGAGGCATTAGCAGTGAGGGACAAACATGTTCTTTAAAGACATTTTTTTGGATAGTCACAGACATCTTCCTTAGAGAGAACATTTTTAGACAGACATACACATTTTCCTTAGAGAAAACATTTTTAGACAGACACATATTTTCTTTAGAAAGATACTGTTTTGAGAGACCCAGACAATTTCCTCAGATAGATATGTTTTAGATATAAAGCATACATTTTCCTTAGATATACATTGCTCAGACAGCTCTTCCATGTTTTTGGGGAGACATTTTTATTGAAAGGCAAAGGCAATTTCCTTAGAGAGACATTTTTAAAGCAATAAACATTTTCCTTTAGAGAGACATTTTTTAGAGACACACAGAAATTTTAGTAGGATAGATATTATTTAGAGGAACGCAGATATTTTCCTTGGAGAGACACATGTATTTTCCTTATAAAAGTACTTTTAAGACAGGCATACAATTTCTTTAGAGTGACATTGTTTAGAGACATACAAATATTATCTGAAAGAGAGACATTTTAAAGAGACACAGACATTTTTTTTAGAGAAACACATACATTTTCCTTAAAGAAACACTTTTAAGAGAGACAGACATATTCCTTAGAGTGACGTTGTTTTGAGAAACTCAGATTTTTTTTTCCTGAAAAAGCCATTTTTAGAGAGGCACATACATTTTACTAAGAGAGATATTTTCCAGAGTAAAACTGTCATTTTCTTTAGAAATACATTTTTTAGACAGACACAGATATTTTTCGTAGAAAGACATTTTTTAGAGAGACTCAGTCATTTTCTTTTATTATTAATAGAGATACCAATTTCACTATTTGATAGGATAGGACATGGTAATTTTCTGGTGCAAAATCCTTTTCTAGGATATGCTGCCCCGGAAACACAGGTCATTTATTGAGTTTTCTTTTTAATACCATAAAATTCGTCGTAAAAAACTTGTAAAACAATGAGTAAATTTAAATTTCACTCAAAATTCCGATTTTCTTTAAGAACGGGAATAAATTTGTGTGGAGTATTTCCCCTAGAAGGAAAGACAGTTTAAAATCAGAGGAGTTAAAAAGTTAACACGGTCTCTATAAAAATCGGAACATTCAATAAAAACATGCCGTATAGTCAGTGAAACATTGCATGAGCCGCAAACAGGCGTTTCCCTATTTGAAAAAGGGGTATTGATGAATTAACTGCAATATTCCAGCATATGTAAGAGTGAAGTGAATACCATAAATGAATTTGATAATCCAACTTGTTCTGCGGTTCTCTGTTTATTACTTCTTTGACTTGTGTCTATTTTTAAAGTGCACCAGTTCACTTAAGCTCTTCCAACTGGGATTCAGTGAGCAGATTTCAACTGCCATTTAAAGATCGGTGGCATTGAACAGCAAGAAGATTCGAAAATGCTGTTTACGGAACTGTCAGTCTGACAGCGCGGCTGGGATGGACAATGAACCATACGTTTCCGGGCAGGTTCCAGAATAATAAGTCCATATGCCGGAAATGCTAAATAAACATCCGAAATAGAATGGTTTTTTCTCCTGTTGAAATCGTCATGTGTGTGAAATCTTGGTAAACACGAAAAGTGTGATGCAAATGAGATTGAACGTTGTTGAGGTTTCTTTTTTTGATGAGATCTGCAAAAAAAGATCTGCGTTTAGTTTCCATGACGACAGTTGTATAAAATCATGATATCGATGCCAGATCGTGTAGTTAACTGATGGTGATAAGTGGTATGGTAAAATTAAAGGTAGATAATGAAAACTTATAAGTACAGATCGTGACAAAAACATATAGAAACATATTCTGTTAATGAAATATTCTGCTCAAGCACGATATTTAGGATTTCCAAAATTGTTCTATCACCTAGGGATTGTGTGATTTTAATTTTTATAGGTGTTTTATTTAATTTTCAGAAATAAAAAAGTAAAATAAAAAATTCAGTTAGTTTTTATTGTGATTATTTACAAATAATGCAGTAATGATTCACTCATTAAAGTTTTAGATTTGCTGTATATACATACAGATTTGCTGTATGCTGTATATATTGCTATATTTCAAAAACCAATTTTCCTATTTTTAGAGAATTTTTAGAATATTTGCCATTAAATTCGAATGTATATAATGCAATTGCGAATTATAATTTCTTATTTTTATCCTACTTTAAGCCAAATTAGGGCCACGGGTGGTCTGGTAATGAGATCTCGGAATTGAAAGGTTTCAGGTTCGGGACCCGATTCCACCGAAAAACGATCGTGCAAGCGAACCTAGTGCTTGTTAAATCCATCCGAGCCAAACACCCGACCACTGGTGTGGTATAGAGAGGAGGGAGGGGGATTACGAGCTCTCTTGTCATCCCCGTCACCTGACGATGATTCAAAATTACGAATTATAATTTCCTTCCCAAATAGCCCTAGTGTTGCTTTTAAATAGGACGTTAATGTAACTAAACTAAAAATTAACTCAATTTGGTTGCGAAGTCCTATAATCGTTGCTTGTCAACAAATCTTTTGTATTGTTTCATTTAATTGTTATTCGGAAACAGAGATGAAAGCATTTTCAAATAAAATAGATCAGGAAAATTCAAAAATTGTCACTTTCCTGTTTAGTGTTTAGTTATTTCATTGGGGCATTGATTGCTTTTATGTAGCAATTAATGTTCCTAAAGCATATTTTTTTCTTCATATTTTGTAATATTTGACTAGGATACTTGTTGTGACCTTTTAAAAATCGAAATTATTTTAAAATATTTGAGAGTCAAAAAAAAAAATGATAATAAGATTTTGTTATTTACAAACTTTAAATTAATTAGGTTAAACTTTAAGTTAATTTATTAATGATATGTAAAATATTCGAACAATTATTTTGTTCCAGAAGTTAAAAGAATTTTTTATAGCTTATATATTTTACATTTAAAGATATGGACAAATTAAAATTAAATTTGGCGTTTTTATGCTAATTTTTATGAAGTAAATTAAAGTCTAAAATATATAATTTATGCATTTTTAAAGCATTATGGATTTTACCATGCAAAAAAGCTGATAAATAAAAAAATATATTCTCAATTTTTATGCCAATATTTCAATAGAAAATTAAAATCCCCCAATTTTTATTTATTCCTTTTTTAGGCACTATTTATTTTACCATTTAAAACTGCGGGCAAATTAAAATTATCTTCTATATTTTTATGCAACTATTTGGCTTGTAAATTGAAGTCTAAAATATTTAATTTACTGCCTTTATTATTAGGAAGAACTAGTTACAGAATTTAGAGATATCTCAAGAGAATAACTGCTCTGATGAATAATATTTAGAAGAGAGCGAACCTTTTTAATGAATGAAGTTTATGAGAAATGAAACAGAAAAAAGTCATCGTGAAAATGCTAATTTAATAATTTAATAGCTTTCAGGATTTAAAAAAATGAAGAATTAAATTTTCTTAAATTATTCCTCATTTTATGTGAAGTTTTTTTTGTCTTTTTTTAAAATAAAATATTATATTTATGAATATAATCCCAAATAACATACTTTTATTCGGCTGGTAAAAAAAGTAAAGCTGAAAAATAATTTTAAATTAAACATCGAATGCATTTGCTATCTTATAAATTTATTCACGAAAAAAAATTTAATTTCACGAAAAATGAATGAATTTTTTTTCTCAAATTTCTGCCTTGAAAAACTTTGCTTATTGAAACTTTTATGGTCGAATAAAAATTTCCTATTTAAGAGCTATTTTACCTTTTTCTAATTCTTCTTCTTATTACTATTACATTTTTCTTTATAATAAATATTTAAAAAAGGAAAAATGCGTTTATATAATTACCGTTTTAGAGACGATAAATTTAAAGCTTTACGCTGAAAAATTAAAAATAGAAATTGATACTGCAATTATATATTCTTAAAAGTGGAAAAAGCAAAGAAAAAATGGAAAAAGCAAAGCGATATTATTTTTTTGTGCTTTTAATTTATGAAAATGGAAAAGAATATTTTAAATAAAATTAAATGATGTGATGGCTTCAAATTTAAATGAAATGACATTTGACAAATTCAAAAACATTGAAAATTTTATATTATTGATGAATAAAAATTGCCGAGTTTTAATCTGCATTGAGAGAAAGTTATTTATTTCTTTATCTCCTTTAATAATCAAAAAAGGTATCGAAAATGGCGAGATATTTCCATGCCAACGAAAAGGATTCTTTTTACTGACGTCATCAACATCTAATCCTTACAAAGAAGGATATAGGAAGTGCTAGAGATATCCTTTTGTGAACTTTGGATTAAATTAAATTAGAAAAAAAACAATCTAGATAGGTCAAATAAAAAATACTCATGAGTAAAGATTGTTTATGAGTAAAGATGACTGACGTATATGACACCTATTATTATAGGATTCAAAACTTTCTAAACTGAAGGAAATTTGAGATATATTAGAAGGTTAGCAATTTAAAATTTGATGGCTTTTCCTAATATGTTTTTTTTTAATTTTTCATTGCAGAATGATAGTTAACCAAATCAAATAAAAAAATACTGCCTTCTAATCAGATATAAACGTATCAGGAAATTGTCAGATGTTTTAAGAACATCAAATTAAATAATAAACAAATGAAAGTGATGTATGCATTTAAAATATTTATGAAAACGTAAGAATCAGAACAGTCTTGATAATTTCCGATCATTTCTAACTACTAATCCGATTTCGCCATTTTTATTTCATATAAAACATCATAACTTTTAATGCTATCTATTTCTATACCTGACATGTTTTGTCCATTTTTAATAAGGGATGACAATCAACCAAATCAAACTACATTAGTCATCAGGTGTAGGTTTAACATGAAATTTTCAGATGTTTGTAAGGCATTGAATGAAATAAATAGTCAATAAACGAAAGCGATTTATATATCTATAATAATTAGGAAAACAAAGAATATAGAATGATAGTCAACCAAATTAAATTGCATGCATCATCAGATATAACATAAAATTTTCAGATTCTCGATGGACATTTAATTAAGTAATAAATAAATGAAAGCAATCTATATATTTATAATGATTAGGAAAACAAAAGAATAAAATATTTTCGATTCTTTTAGATCATATCTAATTACTAGTCGGATTTAGGGAAGTTTAAATTCATATAAAATATAATAACTTCTAATTTTATCTATGTTTATACCTGATACGTTTTATCTGCTTTCAGTACTGGATGAGAGATAACCATATCAAAAATATTATTATAACTGAATAGTTCTTATATTTTCATACAAAATGAATTGGTATTTTTTGAATTAAATGTCATGTTTATGCTATGATACAGGTAATTATATTATTACAACTGGTTAGTTCTTATATTTACATTCAACATAAATTGGTATTTTTCGAATTAAATTTTAAGTTTGTACCATGATGCAGGCAATTATATTACCCAGATTTCGGAAAAACAAATAAATGAATTAATGCATTGAAATTTTGTGAATCTTTTTGAAGTGTGTTTCAAAGACTTTAATCACTTTGCGATTCTCACACTAATTACAAGTTAATTATTAATAATTGATTGCAGCTTTTAGAAAGAGTAGCACTAAGTGATGAAGATTCTTGGAATCGAAGGTAGAAAGATAATTATTTTGAAAGCGTTGTTTCAATCGCAGGAATTTCTGCGATAATCTAATTAACTTTCAAAGTATACCAATTAACTATCTTCTGTTTTGTAATGCAATTTGAATTTTGGAATTTGCTGAAACATCTACAAAGTATTTGTCATGCATTAACTTCTAATTCGGTTAACATTTACTTGAGAGAAAATTTAATTAATTCTAATTATATTCTGTCTAACATAAATAAAGACTTCTTTCATGCAGTGCCTGGAAGTTGGTATGTATATAGAAAGTCTCGTAAAAAATTCTGAAAACTTACCAACACATCGTTTATAACTCAGATCAACGTTCCAATTCTGTAACTAATCAAAATTCTGAAAAGTTGCTTTTTAAATAAAGGCCTTTGTAAATGTAATATATAATACTTTAAGCGTAAGCATACTCGATAAGAAGTTGCTATTATAATCACATTATTTAAAGGAAGATAATAGCTTGATATATCATATAGCAATTTGGAACACAATTGTCTGTGATTTGGAGAATTTATTTACAAAAGGTGTTTTCAGTAATAATACGCTGTCTTTTGATTTGAAAAGAGAGCTTATGAGATTTTGGAAATCCATTTAAATTGATTTAGAGAAGTAGAAAAGCTATTTAAATTTGAACGAAAGATGACGCTTACATAGCTTTTGGCCTGTTTCAGTTCAAATTGCTCAAAAGTTGCTTTGGAAACCAAGACAGTTGTAATTATATTAAACAATGTTTTGTGTAAATATAATTGATAAACAGTTTCTATTAAAAGCGCATTACTTTATGGAAGATTAGGAAGCTTACATATTATATTATAGCAATTTGGAACACAATTGTCTGTAATTTTGAGAACTGATTTGCTAAAGGCGTTCAGTAATTATATGCTGTCTTTTAATTTAAAAGTGAGCTTGTGATATTTTGGGAATCCATTTAAATTGATCTTCGAAGTAGAAAAGCTATTTAAATTTGAACGAAATATGATGCTCATATCGCGTTTTTCCTGCTTGATCTGCATTTCTAATTCTTTTTAATGTAAATCTATACTAATATATACATGTGAAAGTTTGGATGTTTGGATGGATGTTTGTTACTACATCACCCCAGAACAGCTGAACAGAATTGGATGAAATTTAGCACAAAGATAGATTGTAGTCAGGAATAGAGCATAGACTACTTTTTATTCCGGCAAATTGAGTGGTTCATTTTTTATGAATTAAAAACTAACTTTCTCGCCAAAAAGCTGAAGCCAAATCCCGCCAAATATGTATGGCTCCAGTTTTTTCCCTCAACAGAGTTGAGGTTAGGTTTAGAAGAATTTCGACCGATTATTTCAAACGATGCTATGGATTTTCTTTGTTTTTGGTGTATTTAAAATCAAATGTTGTTGATTAATCGATCTTTCGGATTCATTCTGAATTGCTTTTAAATTAAAAGAAAATAAAAATTTCTAATCTGCGTTGCATTACCGCAACTGGCGTAGGAAAGTCAGACCTGTGCGTTGCGCCAACTGGCGTTGAAAGTTTAAGGGTGATTGTTGTGACATCAACTGTGTTTGCGCGTGATGACAAATGTGTTTTCATTTAAATTAAGAGTTTAAAAATTATGTGTATAATACTGTTGTAGCTGTCTCAATCTCGATCAATAAATAAAATGGATTTGACCTGATTTTAAAGAAATTTGGACTTGATTTGCTGTTTGTTTTATTTTGGGTATACAATGTAAATAAATTGTTTTTAGGTTAGTTGTGTGTTTTTATTATTAAATTGTTTTTATGTTATTTTTCTTATATTCTTATACTTTTAAATGTACCGTTTTTAGGTTAGGTTTATATATTTGTATTTTGTCATTATTTGATAGATTTTCGTACATATACATCAAAATTTCCACGCGAACAGAGTCCCGGGTAGTAGTAATAAAGTCACCAAGTCCTTGGAACTTGTTTATAAAGTGTTGATCTGCGTTATGCGAATAAATTATAAATCGGGGATAGATTAGGAATGGATAGAGGATAGATTCTGATAATTCTAATGAGGTGATTTATATTTTAGTTCTCAAGCTTACATAGTTATATATGGTCAATAATTAACAGTCCTTCAACATCATGTTCTATATTTTAATTTAATCCAAAATATTTTAAAATTCTATCAATGATATGTTGTATTTTACTTTCTTATTCATGAAGTAGATAAAAAATGTATTATGATCGTTAAAAAGATTTAACTTCAAGGTTTTAATGAATCTCAAAACTTTAAACTTCTTAACATTATTAAAATTTTCTTTGATGCTTTCTCTGTTGTTTGTGCGTAATGCAAAGAACTTCCAGAAGCTAAATATGTAGGTCTAATGCTACTTGGTCATACCATGCCGAATGAGAGGAGCTCTTTCGAATGAAGGCAGAAGCGTGTGCCTTTTGTTGTGAACGAGCACCATTAAGGTGAAAGAACGACTTTGCTCGAACACACACGACACAACCCTTTTTACTGAGCCGTCGAACTCATTCATCCATCCGCAAGTCAAAATTCAGATCCAAATCAGAGACCGACTCATCCCTGATTCAGTACCCCCAGAGGTTATGGGAACTTGGAGGACTTTGCAGTCACAACCTATTTAACCTGTCCCAACTACCATTAGCAACACAGCGGTCTTTGGCCAAGCCGAGGACAGAACTCTCTATCTTTCGGTTTCGAGACTGACGCTCTACCAACCAGGCTCCCGTGACCCAGCTAGATGGATGAAATGTTGAATAGGGATTTTACTTAAAATTTCCAGATCCTATCAATTTTGGACGAATCATTTTTAGAACAAGATTAACTGTATGCTGGTATGCGCATAAATTAAATCAACAAATTCGTTTAGACAGATGAATTACGGTATATGGGTTTTTAAATAAAAGTTAATAGATAGTAAACGGAGGAGGCATTTTTTAATTGAGGATGAGAAACTTCCGGCATGGTGAATGGTTCTCGTCTTCATGGTAGGTACACAAAAAGGGGATAGTCAGGCTCCTCCCATCGATGACAGGGAAGTGCTTCCTTAGGGAAGGATTTCACCGATGTCGGTGATGGCCTTTAGGACTCAACCACAGTTCCAGGCCCGTGCTGCTGTTGCTGCGGTCTGGTCATTCAGATTTTTCTGTGTGCATTTGGGCGGGTTGGAGTAGTCAGTTTATGGTCATATGGAAACTAAATGGCTATCTACGAATCTGTATTTGATGTTTAGTTTAATTATCTTAACGTCCAGTTGTAAAGCAACTCTAAGGCTATTTTGGGACGGAACTCGTCATTTTGAACCACTCTGTATTTGATAAGACAAAGCAATAATTTAAAAAATGCAATTTACTAGATAGATGAAATGTATGCTCAGAATTTTAACTAGTGCCAAATTTTGTATTTAGTAGAAAGCAATTCGAAAGATGTATTTGGTTATCTTAGATTCAAAAGTTTTGAATAAGTTGAAATGACAACATTTCCGCTGGTTAGAATTAATACAGTTACCATTCAGTATTGAAGGAAAGCGAATACTTGAAGAGATGAAGTGGTTAACGATGTAAATAACACCACAACCACACCACCGGGAGGATACTTGGCTCGGAGGTATTTAAGATGCAACAGAGCCCCTTACACGAAGATTCTTCGGGTATAGAACCTGAAACAGTTCGACTCACGAACCGAGGCCTTACCACCAAGCCACAGCGACCCATTTTTGCCTATAAAGTTTTCTATTTTCTAAATTTTTCATTTTCTAACCACAGATCATGCATTTTATTCATCTCCTGCGACTACTGGAACTCACAGTACGAATTCGATTCCGATGAAGTCTTTATGGGCCTCAGATTCCTGAAATTCGCTTGATTGTTCCTTTAATTTATATCCTTGTTAGCTGAAATCATACAAATTGGATGCCTACTTAGATATTTTCTTCCTGAGACAAGCGAGTGATTAACGTAAAAGCACGATGTAGAGTGGAAAAGGAACCGAATTTAATTACTTTATCGGCTCAGTTCGGGGAGAAAAAGGGTTTATCACTTAAGTCAGGAATTCAGACAGAAATTTAAAGATATTGTATAGGAGGGGAATGAAAAAACAAATAAAACATAACATAAGTTCTAGAATAATAAATAATAAGGTTATTTAATTGTTATTTTTCACTTCCTACCATTAGTTCACACTCTCTCTATAAATATTTATTGATATACCTTGTTTTAATTTTCAGTCGTTAATAAAATACATTTTATTCCCGCACTGGAGTTCAAATACAGTTTTTGTAACTTGTAGTGGATGACACTCGATGTTAACACAGTTTTATTTTTCCAAATATGTATTCATTAATTAAATTCATTTAATATTTAACATTTTAAATAGAGCTGCCAAGTGATCACCAAATGTATTGCCAAGCTAAAAATTTTAATAAATAATATGAAAGTAATAAATAAAACTTGTAGTGAATGCCACTCGAAGTTAACACATTTTTATTTTTTTAAATATGAATTCATTAATTAAATTTAATTAATTTTTAATATTTTAAATAGAGCTTCCAAGTGGTCACCAAATGTATCGCCAAGCTAAAAATTTTAATCATTAATATATAAAACTTGTAGTGGGTGCTGCTTGATGTTAACACTGTTCTTTCAAACAATAATTCATTCATTAAATTTAATTTATTTTTAATGCCTTAAGTAGAGTTTTAGCAGTTTGTGATGAAAATTGAAATCAACAGGCTCGATCGGAAAAAAGCAACGATTTCGATATTTTTCACGAGAAGGTGAAGAATGCGAGTTCATTTCTTGCGATGAAGAATTCTAGATCGCCACTAGCTTCATAAATTAGAAATGTAAAAATTTCAAAGAGAATAAATAGTAACAAACAAAAATAACAATCCAACGCCATATATAGAATGAAAAATTACAAGGAAATTCGCTTTCTATTTTGCCACTTAATATTTTGATTCTGTTATATGTATATACATATTTATATTAATTCTAATTATTTAATAAAAAAGTAACCTAAATAAGATTTGAATTTGCTGACCTAAGTAGGAATTGAATTAAAAAGTATTTTTAAATTACTTGCTAGTGATTAGTTTAAATATTACTTGTAAGCTGAACATAGTGGATTTCAATATTAGTGAGTGCAATTAAAATTATTGGGTGGATATATTATATCTATAATAAGAAATAACTATTTAAAATCGCTATATTCTTTGTGACTTTATAAGGCTTTATTTAGAATAATTTCCATTTTATATGGAATTTGAAAATAATTTAGAGAAACAAATCTTCACAATTTCTATTTGAGAATAATTTAGTGAAATAATGATTATTGAATGAATTTAATAAAGAATTTCAACATTTGATAGTAAAAAATATGTAAAATTATGATAATAAATGTAAATAATGTTATTGTTTCAAAATTTCATCAATACTTTTATAAATATTAGTCACTGTGAAAATATCTAATATCACTAATGTCACTTATAATTATATCAATTATCGTGATTTATGCAATCACCATTAATAATATTCGAAAGAGAATGGTGAAGTAAAATGATTCAAAATGTGAGAGGGGAAATGCTTCCTAGAAAAATAATTAAAATTGTTAATCGATTAGTAATAATCAAAATATTTTATAATAATAAAACTTCAAATATTTTATCTTTTATGATATAGTTAACAAAATAATACCCCCTCTCCCAAGTAAGGCACTGATGGAAAACAGAAAATAAATATTTGGAATAAATATCTATTATTTACTTTAAATTTCAAGTAATTTTCAGTCAGCCTTTTTATTTTATTCTAAAGAAATAAAAGTGGGGGGTGGGAGAGGAGAGAAACAAAAAGGTAAAATTATTTTTGATGACCTTTTTATATGACTGTATTATAGCGATAATAACAAATAATTATTTAAAATAGCAGACAATATTTAAAATCAATAATTCGTTATGACTTAATTCTGTTAGATTTAATTTCTTTTGAGATTACTTAGTAAAATTATATCAAATGAATATAATAAAAAAATTCAGCATTTGATTGTAAAAAATATATAAAAATATGGTTTATAAATGTGATGAATATTATTTGCAAACTGTTAAAATCCATTAGTGTTTCAAATATTTCAATATAAATTTCGTGTAATAAGAACAACTGAAATCTAGAATAACTCTCATTTCACTAATAATCATGTGAAAGTATCATTATGTCTGCAGTCGCCATTAATTATATTCGAAACAGAATCAGTAAGTATTGTGAGAGATAGTGTGACAGATGAAATATATTCCATTAAAATAATTAAAATAGTTCATAGATTTGCAATATCAAAACTTTTCTATAATGTTAAAAGCTTCAATATTTGTTATCTTATATTAAAAAAAGTAATATTAATCTTTTCCCAAGAAATGCATTAATGGGAAGTCGAAAATAAATATTTGAAACGAGTATCTATTAATTATTTTAGATTCAAGTAATTTTTACTGAACATTTTTTTAAAAAAATATTTTATATTAAAGAAATAAAAATGGAAAATGGTTTTTGAGTACCTTTCAATAATAATATCGATTAAAAAATAAAACAAATTTCAAAAGTCCTTTCTGAAGTTTTAAGACGTAGATTCGAAGAATTTATGAAATCTCTTTTTGAACGTCTGCGATTTATTATCTATTGAACATTCTAGAAAATTAAAGGAAAAATAGACGTAAAAGTATCTGATTTATTTTAGAAACATATTTATTAATTTTTTTACTAATTTTAAATTTTATTTGTCTTAAAACTAGTTATTATGATGAGTTTGTTAATTTATTTCGCTATTAAATTATTAAAAGAGTATGCATTTATTTTAAATTTCAGCTTAATATTTGTTAAAACTAAAAAATATATGAATTTAGTGGAATCAATCTACTACAGACTGCTGCTCGTGAAAATTAAAGAATGTATATAATGCGAAGTAAATGATAAAAAAATTAAAACTTTTTTTGAGAGTTGATGTCTTAAGAAAATATCTTTTTATATTTTATTTTAACTTCAACAAACGTCTCTGACAGTGTGATTTAAGAAATATGAATAATTCAATTTCATCATGATAAAAATACTGCTACAGATTGTTCATCAAATTTAATTTGATTAAATACTTATGATTGCAACACTACATGGAAATAAAAAATGGTATAATTAATTCTTAAAACTTAAGATATTGTAATAATTGAATTATATTTGTAATCGAAAGTATAGTTTAAGGGCATCAACAAATTAATTCATCTTTAATTAATATATTTTAATTATCTTTTGGGTTTTGAAAACTTGAGAATGACCTTGCTTTTGTACTGAATAGCGCGTATGCTAAATTTCATTAAAAACGAAAAAAAAAAAAAAAGATTTGTTTAAAAAACACACAAATAAGCATTCATATTTATATGTTAATACTAATCGCCTTTGACAACTGTGTGGTTTGCAGGAATAAAAAAAATACAAATTTCAGCTAAACAATTTATGTAACTTGCTCTTACTGTTTCCTCATCAGAATATATTTGAATTTCAATTTTGATATACATATGTGGGCAGTTACACCTATGAAACATTTTATTCAAAATTTGACAGAAATCTTCAAATTTGGTATACCGTATTTCAAAATTTGATACACATACACCAAATTTGTTATTTGGTACACCAATTTGGTAAAGACCGTGAACTAGATTTCAACAGTCTGGTTCAAAATATTTTTTAGTTATCTTTGTCACAGACTGACAGACATTTTCCAAAAACACGTTTTTCGAATTCAGGGACGTCTAAAACGTAGAAATTCGTCAAAATCTCCAGTTCAAAAATTTTAATGATTACTATACTCCCACTATATTACATATTCGTGTAATTAAAAAAAGACCCATTTTAAAAACTTTTCTCTATTACTTGATTCTGAAATTAAACATTCACTTAAATATA
>JAPMOQ010039601.1:41459-69965 GCA_026543055.1 Argiope trifasciata
ACTATTTTATAATATGGTAATGATATTTTACAATATTTTATGATATGATAATACTATTTTATAATATGGTAATGATATTTTACAGTATTTTATGATATGGTAATAGTATTTTACAATATAGTTATGCTATGGTACTGTACAATATGGTAATATTATTGTATAATATGGTAATGGTATTGTTCAATATGGTATGATATGGCAATGGTATGTTACAATATTGTATGATATGTAATGGTATTTAACAATAAGGTAATGATATGGTACAATATGGTAATAGTATTGTACAATAAAGTAATACTTTTGTATAATTTGGTAATGGCAAAGTACAATGTACGATATAGTGATAATATACAATACGATATACAATACAGTAATGATACAATACGTTTAATATGTCAATGGGAATTGAAAGACTTTGTCATAGTTATCAGTTAATCCTGCTTTTTGTTTAAATATTAAAAAATGTCATGGATGTATAACAAATAAAATATTTTAAAAAGTATCAGCTCGAAACGACTAAATAACTGATGAATGAATAAGAATGTTTTATCCAGTATTAATGATTCTACCGTCAACTTGCTTCTGTATCTGCCTCAGCAATAGACCTAGTGGACTTGTTTGGAAAAATGAACTTGTTTGGAGCCTAAATATGAATTAGGAGGTATCGTGTTATAAAAATTTACGATCAACTTTTATCATGATGAGCTTGATGACCCAAGTTTATCGTAACCTAATTTCCTTTCATGAAAGTCGACTCTTTTAGTGTTCTAAATTGTTTTTTGAATAAAGATGAAAAAAGCGCTTTGTTCCCCCCCTTAACTTTATGAACTCTTTTAGGGTTTTCATTTTAATGAATGAATTTTATCATGAGGTGACGATGAATATTTAATATATGTCGTAAAAAGCTGATGCGCGCCTCAATAATAAACACAGGTATCACATCAGTATCCTGAGACAAACGGTCTAATAAATATCTCGATAGAAACTGTCAGAAAAATGATGTTTTGTTATCAATAATTCAGTAATTTTGTTCTACAGAACTCGCTTTTATCTACTCTGTTTTTTACACACACACACACACATACACAAAAAGGTTTTAAGCAAGATAATATTATTGGGATGGTTTCATTACATTAGTTTTTTATTTATTTAATGTCAATTATAACCATTACCTGCTTGATGCAGTAATATACTTTAAATCTTATATAGTAAAAAGTTTTTATTTCAAATGATTATACTGAATTATATTAGAATTATTATGCCGAGAAAAAAGAGTAACAATCTATTTTTTTTTTTTTTTGCTTATTACGAGACGCCTTTGCTGATTAGTATTGATATGATAGGGTTTGTATGTTTTGTATGTTTATAAACATTACAAGATAATTTAATTAATTTTTTGTCGATATGTTTCCTCTAAAATTGTTATTTGAATCATCAAATTGGTTTTATTAAAAAAAATTATTATTTTAATTCAATTTTCGACCTCTCCATCCTTGAATATATTGAATTTAACATACAAGTTATGATCCAAAAAGTCTTAACAAGCAGCAGCATTTGGAAAGTCGAAATTGTGGATGAGAATATTGTTGCCCGGAGTGGAGACAGATGCCCTTGGTTGCTTTAGACCAGTAGTTTGAGTAGATAGTACCGAGATCTGAAACAACGACAGCAATGGCAAGACGTCTAGAGAAAGGGTCTTGCCCAGCCGTTATGAGATTTCTGTGAACCAAGAATGTGTTCCCATCAGATATTCACACACAAACCGTTAAAGCATAGGGGGGGGGGGGAAGCGAAGCAATGAGTAGAAAACAGGTAGCGAAATGGTGACGTCCTTTTGAAGCGGACAGATAGATCGCTTGAAACGTTTAGGTGGGGGAGGGGGCACCGTGCAAGCCCTAGTGACTATTTCCTGTTCCTGGCATTGAAGAAGCATCCGAAACAAGGTTCATATCAGACGGTGATGTTCAAAAAGGTGCCAAGAACTGGCCCAGTGGCCAAAAGCCTGATTATTACTAAGGCAAAACGGGTGGACTGGCAAATTGGCGAACAAGGCAAACAGGGGCAACAAATTGGTCAGCGGTGTAGTAAATGTCTTAGTATGTTGGATAATTATGTAAAGAAGTGACTGTCTCTTAATTACCATTTGCATAAGAGTGAATTGTTAGGAAATAATTTTTCCATTCCATTGTCAACTTTTTTTACCGAATAAATGTCAAATAAATACTAAAAAAATATTGATTTCAGAGAGAATTAAACTCTTATTCTTCACCTTCATGTTGAAAATGCTGAAATCTTCTCATTTTACCAATAGAGCTACTGCTCGTTGATTTCAATTTGCATGACAAAATGCTAAAACTCTTTAAAGCGTTAGAAATTAATTTAGGAATTAATATTTAAAAAAAAACGACTGTATTAACATCGAGTATCACCCACTTCATGTTAAAAAAATATCTGAACTCGAGTAGATGAATAAAAAGCATTTTTTTAACGATTGGAAATTGGAATAAGATATATAAGCATTGGAAGAGTACGGAATAATAATTGGAAGGGAAAAAAAAGAAAGTTTTAAAAGAGTTTTGTAATATGAATTGAAGCGATTAATCACTAACGATTTGTACGTTAATTTGTTTTTGAAAAGTACAGAATGAACGAAATATGAGGTAAGATACAAGTGTCATCGATCTGGTGCCTATGAATGTCACATAAACAATTATACAAGTCAATTACATTGTGAAAAAAATGACTGTTTCAGAAAAAATGGAAAAGCGGAATTCTATTTTGCACGTGAGCGAAATACTTCATTAACTTTATCTGAGAAACCAGCTTAAAAGGGTTTTTGAACTGAGTTAATATTTATGTCTTTTATCTGAACATGTTAGATGCATACTGATTCGGTGACATTCTCTTAGGAATTTTGTGTCAAGGGTTGGAGACAGTTTGATTAACGATGTCGATATGAAATTTCATTTTTTGAAACTTTTGCATAAAGTTCTTTAGACAGATGGTTAAATGTTAAAAAAGTTTTTCATCATTTTAAAATAATTACATTCAATATAAATCTCAATTTGATACATTTTATTTCATTCTGTATTTTAGTTTTACAATATATTTTGTAAAATTTGCTATTTTTTTTTCAATTCCTACTATTAGTTAACATCCTCCCTATATTTATCTTATCCAAATTTTCAATCATTAATAGTGCATGACACTTGATGTTAATGCAGTTTTGTTTCAAACATTAATTAATTCATTTTTAATACTTATTATAGAGTTTTAGAAGTTTGTAATGGCAAGCTCAATCGGTAAAATGCGAGGATTTCGGTATTTTTCAAGCGAAGGTGAAAAATACGAGTGCAATTCTTGAAAAAATCAAACATTTTTTGATATTTCATAATTTTTTCGATGATTCTTTAATAAAAAGTAACTAAAATAAAAAAATTCTTTGTTGACTGTAGGAATTAAATAATTTTTAAATTACTTTTTTAATATAAATTCATGTATTTCTGACATATTTCTACTTGTTTATAAAAGCATTTTCATTGGGTTTTGAATTTAGTTTGATCAAAGACGATCTTGCCGTTACACCAAAATCGATAACAATGCCAAGAAAAAATTGTAAAAAGATATTAGAATAACTTTTTGTATAAGACCGATGCATTATGATTATGGAATATTTCGTTATTTAACGGTTTGTTATTCGATTACAGCCGTGATAATATTGATACTAGATTGAAATGTTTATATTTTTTCTGATGTGGTTACCAGTGATGGGGGATCCATGAAATTCTTACACCGTTCTACTTCATTTTTAGAAAACAACTAAAAAAAATTGAAAAAAGTGGTAGTAATAAACTGTAATAGCAGAAAATGCACAGAAAGAGAACTACTTTTATAATTTTTATTATCACAATGCAGCTCAATTACGGAACTTTATTACCAGTTCTTTCCTAGTTCCTATTACAGAGCGTAGAATCATCTAGAATGATATTGTATCTTCACTTCTTCTTCGAGATATTTCCAAAAATTTCAGAAAATCCCGGAATTTCGCCCTTGTTGCCCAGATGGGAATCATCGACCCGATATCTTTTCAGAAGCAATATCAGTACCTAAATAATAAAAAGTGTCATTTATATTTTTTAACATTTTATACCTTTTTAATGAAATTACTAATTTATGAGCTAATTGATTCAATTTTCTTTTTTAAAATTTTCTGGATAGCGTTTTTCTTCACTATAAGCAATGTGATTGGCTTTTGAATTTTGGCGTAAATATTTCTCTTATTCTTTTATACTAAAGATTTTTTTAAGTAGTCAGAAAGTTTTTTATAATATCATAGGAGCAAATTTTTAGTAAATTACCTTAATTTGAAAAGTTGACGATATCTGAGATAGCATTCTTTCTCAAACTAGTATACATAATCATTGGAGTAACGTTTCAGGGGATCAAGTTTATAATAGATCGCATGAATAATAGATCTTTACACGTAATAAATATAAGAACTTCAACTTTTGAATCTTAAAGTAGATGTGTTCCATTGGATATTGAGATTACAATAGGAATCGGTATATAGTGGGAATCATCAAATTGAGATTCTACATATAAAGTGTGAATCATCAAATAAAGTCTTTAAGTGAAGAAATTGGAGCAATTTTCGATTTTTTTGAGAAAATTTTCTTTCAGAAATGTTCAGTTTTTAATATTTGAAGTAAAGGAATCAAAAGCAATGAATCCTTTATTATTATTCTATAATGTTATCTCTATTTAAAAAATTCTTGTTTTTAATGTCGTTTTTTATTTGATGGATGCAAAAATGTCATATAAATATCTCATTACACAGTCTTCAAGATAAAAATGACGAACATTTATTGCTAGTACAGACATCAAAATCAAAAGACGTTTTTCATTGCACACTACGAAAGTATAATAAAGCATAGTACGTCACATTCAATAATAAAATATAACCGAGGACTGTAAAAGCTCTGCTTTTTAGCTGCTCTTTTACTTTTATTTTCAGTCTATTTAAATGAGGTATTAGGGCTGACTTAATGAGTTGGTCATTAGAAGACTTTTTTTTATCAACTCATTAATGTTTAATGCGTTAATGAATGTAATTTTCTAGTACATTTCTGATCATTAAAAACTAAACCCATAAAAAATGCTCTCTATAAAAGAAGTCATTAGATTTACCAATTGTCTTCCCGAGTAATAGCGCTAGTGATTTTTTTAGTTGATGGTAATAGCTAAAAATGATCTTTAAAAAGGACTTTGAATTCTTAGAACTAAAATCTACACATGCCAAAAAATGTGATCCCTTTATTATAAGCGTTAATTATTCTATTTGCATTATGACCCTGATTATTTAAGTTTGAAATTCAAATTTCACAAATGTCACAATCCATACTAGATTCTGTGATCAGACTTCAATAGTTCGGTGTAAATCATTATATTCCTATGATTATCCACTGAATACATTAAAATAAGATTTGTTTGCTCAGACTTTTTTTCAGAACTGTTTTTTATCAGTAACTATTTATAAAAAGAAATTCTTCGTGCAATATACTTTGTAAATCTGATTATATTTGCTTTGAAAAACATCTTTATCTATATAAATAAAAATGAACGTTTGTCTATCTGTCTCTTATGTGCTGCCGTACAGTTCAACCGATTATGATGAAATTTAATCAACGTATTCCTTACACCTACAGGACGGCTATAGGCATATCTAAAATTTAAAAAAAATCGCATCTCTTTGCATAGGATTAATCACCTAATAACTTGCCTAGGAGACACTATAGATTCAGTAGAAATGCTCAATTCAAGTTAAAGATCAATATTTTGTATATATCCTTCAATGAATCTATTCATTGCCGGCAAGAAAATAAATACCGTTCTGTCTACCATTCTTAATTAAATAAAATACCTTTTTTCAAATTTCAAATGATGTTTCCAAGATTATTTTTACGGGAGCAACACGGAGGTAACCAGCTGGGTTTTAGTAAAAATATGTAGTTATTATACGCTAACTCCATGCAGGTCATCGCCAGAAGTAACAACTTTATTACACATTATGGGAGAAAGTTTTGAAGAGAGCGATTCTGGTGGTTTAAAATTTTAATTAAAAATGTAATTAAATTTTAGTCTTTCCGTAGTAACTTCCGAAAATATTAGTACACATTTTTTTGCTCTATATTAGTTTTCAAAAAATTATCTTTTCATGGTATAAATATGTTTTCTGTGTTTAATCAATTTTGAAAGAAAATATTTTAATCACATTTTCTAATATTAAACCTGAGAATACTGAACGGATATGGAATGAATCACGAAATACCATAAATAGTTTCTTTCATTACCATTCTTAAAGAACTCCAAGGTTTACAATTCTAATAGAATATACAAATATGATATATAGAAATGAATATATGTTTCTAGAATAGAATACTAAAAAAAGAATAAATTCTACTTATGCTTCTCCTTTATATATACTTCAATTTCAATGAATATATATTCATCACCGATAAGAAAATAAATATCATTTGTCCTATCATTCTTAATTAATTAAGAAAACTTTTTTTCAAATTTCAAACGATGTTTCCAAGATTATTTCTTCTGCGGCAGCAACGCCCCCGGTACAAGCTAGTTTTTAATAAAAATGAAAATGAAAGTTTAACCTTCAATCCGAAACATAAAATGATTACTATGTTAAGAAGGATATTTTTTCATGTTATTGTTTGCTTTTTATAATATTATTTCGTGGTTCACTATGAATAAAATTTACAAATTTATAAATCCATATCAAAATATAAATAATGCGAAATAATTCAAACTCAAGTCAATAATTCAATTTCAAGTGAAATAAAGAAATAAAAAACTAGAAGGTTTTGAAAATTAAATAATTTTAATATTATTGAAATTGAAACGAATGTTTAAAAATATCATTATAAATTATTAGGAAAAAAACCCTATTAAATCAACTGTTTTTTAAAGAATTCTTTTTAAAAAATTAAGCCTAAATTGCAAATAGAAAATAATATATTTGGTTTCATTGACGAACTAATATTTTTTAAATTTTAGGGTGATATGAAAATAGTTTCTATTTCAAATTGTTTATTTTCTGAGCCAGCTTCCTGGTATAGGGGTAATGCGTCTTCATCGTGGTCTGGTTGTCCTGGGTCTGAATCCCCGTTCGAGCATGATTGTTCTTCATCTGTTTTATCTGTGAGATATGTAGATCACACAATTTTTAGAGTAAACCATACTATAAACATCATCAAGTTAAAATAATGTTAAAATCAGCATTATTTGAAGGTGTTTCCTAATACAAAATACGAGACAGTTAGATTTAAGCAATGATGTGAAACTCACATAAAATTAATTATTTTTATTCGATTCCCTATCGCTTTTATTAATACATTTATTAGTTTTAATTGTTTTCTATTGCTTAAATCAGTATTAATTCTATAATATATCTAGGCATTTTCGAAATATGTATAAATCTAATTTAATGCTCAAAGAAGAGATAGGAATTTTAAAAAATAAACTTTAACAAAAAATCTTTATTTAATATTAATGCATAGAAAAAATGTTATAACATTAAATTTAGTTTTTCAATATATACACAGTTCAGTAGATTTTGATTTTATGTTATTGATGAACTCTGAGCAATCCATTTTCAGAACTCTAGACAGTTTAAATTGGAAACTTCCAAAGAAAATGTTTTCATATATTAATGAAATGTAGAATTTCTTTTAGCATTTAATAGAAAATTTTCAGTTGAAATAAACTGAATGAAATTTCGGTTAAAAAGCTCCTATCTGAAAAAATTTATATTTTTGTCCTAAATCTATTAAAATATATAAAAAATTAAAGAGAACAACAGAAATAGTTAAAAGGGTAAAACGAATAGGATTTTCAACTAAAAGTTTTCTTCGCTAATACATAATAACATTTACCAACGAAAACCAAAAATTCTTTTTGCATTAAATATTGAACAAAATTTTGGTAAGAAACAATTTACTCTAAAGCTGAAATTAACAAAATTCAGCGACGCTTTTTAAATATATTTAAGCATTTTTCTGATAATCTTTAAGTTATAAATTGAGTAAAAAATATAAAAATACATTCAAAATCAAACAAAATGTATTTCGTAGTTTTTAAATAACTGATTTCATATAAATAAATGTTGCTTAGAAATCGAAAATGAAATAAATAATACGAATAAAATATCGATGAAATAACTTTTATCGATCTTCCAATTGTAATCATAAGATTCGTGACATCATCTTGCCATAAATCGTTCGGCATATTTTCGGTCTATTAATTTCGGTCTTCATTCTCATATGCTTCCTGTTTACTCCATGTTTATTTTGAGTACTGTTTTCATTTATTTTCTTCTGGAGCAAGCAATTTTGTGGAGTTGTTATCAAGCTCTGTTTTGACAATTCTGAGCAGAGTTATCAGAGTGAATGATGTTTCAAAATAAATTTCCGTCTCTTGTTTGTTTATCTGTATCCGTAACGGTTTTTTTCACTTTTCCAAATGAATAATCTTTTAAAAGATTTTTTTTTTGTGTGTGTGTGTGATTTTTCTGAAGATTGAGTGAGAAAACAGTAAACCTGAACAGTGCAGTCAATACACTTAGATTCTTAACAATTTAATTTATTTTGACTAATTATGATACTATGTTTGATATCTTGATGCCAAGTAATTTTTATTTTTTACACAATAAAACTGATTCATTATCAGTTCAAGGCCATGGTTAGGTCTTGGTTTCGGAACCGAAGGGTTTCAGGTTCGAGACTCGATTCCGCCGAAGAACCCTCGTGTGAGGGGAGTCTCTTGCATGTTAAATCTGTCAGGCCAAACGTCCTCTCGTTGGTGTGGAGAGGGGGATGCCAGTTCAGGTGTCGTTCTCGTCACCTGACCATCGTTCAAAATTGCGAGATCCGTCCCAAAATAGCCCTAGTGTTGCTTTACAACGAGACGTTAATATAACTAGATTAACTGGACTAAACTAATTATCATCACATCAGCAGTCATTTACTTGAAATAGCATTAGTAGTTTAAATTTCATGACGAGAAATGGATTTTTTTTTTTCATTTTTCTTCAAAAGGAGTTATTGTTTTAACTTTTTTAAAAATGTTCTCCTACAATAAATAAACAAATGGTGGAAGATTATTTAAAAGAATAATAAAGAAAAATTTAATTACAATAGCAATTGAAGGATTTTTTGCAAAAAGTATATAGTACCAATTGGGGGAATTCGGAGTTGCATGTACAATCATGTTGTAAAATAAAAACTTGTTTTGTGCCAGAAAGATAGATTCTCTCGTTAACTGAAGCGATGGAGCTGTTTGTCTCATTTTGTTACAATATAGAGGTAGCTAGCTCCTGGTGTTACCGCCCATTTTCTGCAAACTTGAATAGTTGAGATACCTCCTTTTTGCAGCAAACCCTGCAATTGATGAAAAGGATTCTGTTTTATAAAACTGTTTTTAATGAGTTGGATGCGAAAATAAAATTTCCGTTGTGATAGAAAAAAGTTACATACAAAAACAATAAAATGTGATGATGATTTTTATTTTTGGAATATTTTATGATTTTGCAACAAATTGGTTCTGCGCTATGCTTTATATTTATCGATTCCAAGTAATTTCAATATTAAGTTATATCTCTTATTTATAACTTAACTATTGTATAAAGATTTAAAATTACGATAAACCTATGCACTTACAGCGATTAACTAATAAAAATAACTTCTGATACATTTCTATTCCATTTTCTTAATAGTGTTTTAATATTCATATTTTAATTTATCCTATGTACATTTTGTTAATGATATTTTGATTACAGTGGACAGTTTTTATACAACTATTGGGTGTATTGCAATAAAATCATATTTACGATAGTAAAATTACAAAAAAAAAAGCTTTGCTATCATTATGCTTTTTACATGCGTAATTCTATAAATGTAAGAAAGTATGTTGCAATTTCTTTTGAAAAATTTTTAACATTTAAAAAATTATTTCATGCAACCATGCATTATTCCTATTCTATTAAGTCTATCTCCTGATACATTTTGCATTTTTTTTGTTTGAGAAATGTTCTCTATGGCAGGTAATCTTAAAAATTTCAATAAGAAAAAAAATAGAACTTTTCCATTAACCGTTAAGAGATTTTTGTTAAAAATTCCTCCTGAGGGCATTTTTAGAAGACCGAAAATGCCTTCTTTAATATGAAAGCTATCAGTTTCGCGAATTTATAGCGATTCGGAGAATAACTTTCTAAAAAAATAATTTAAGGAACATTTCCCTTGGGTTTCCATCTCTTGCATATTTTCTCGTTAGGTCAAATTTATTCCTTATTTCGAGTTGAGATTAAGCGAAATGGGGGTTGATTGAATTTGGAAATGTCCTTGAGGATATTATTTAAATCATTCCAAAGAAATGTTGTTCATGAGCAAGACCCTCTGATTGATTTCAAAAATTCTTGAGACACTTTGAAGAGTTAAAATGAACATGAATTTCAATATGTACAGAATGTGTTGCAATTGGATCCTTCTCTTACGGTTCTTAATGATTTTTTTTCTTCTGTTAATATATTGCATTTTTTGAATCTGCTGCTTTATAAAAATCACTATGGTTAAAAGGATAAGTGCAAGAGTTTGTGTTAATAAAGGATAAAATGATTTTATATTACATATATGTATTTTCATTATATAGTCAATACAGTATACTATAGCTATCTATAAATAAAGACCTCGATACATTTCAAATTTTAAAATGCAGTTTCAAGTTATGTTATTATTTACAGAATGCAATGCAATCCAAATTGTGTATTTTTCATACATATATAATTATTTTATATGCGTCAATTACATTTTTGTGTTTATTGTATAACTTTTTTGAGTGAAAATAGATTTATAAATTTAGTTTTCCTCTCCACATGTCATAGTTATAAGTCAAGAAACTATAAAAACAGTCATTAATCAATTGTACTAATTGTTTAACTGAATTAATAATAATAATTTGAAATTTATAATTAAACAATTTTTTAAATAATTATTCATGAATATTTTAACGCTTCTTACATTTTACATTAACTCTATATTTTTTGAAATAATTACATTGTTAATATATTCATGAATCACTTTTTAACATTTTCTATATTGATTAAAAGTAGAGTAAGTAGAAGTTAAATATTTTTATTTAATAAATCTATTCAATTGAAATAAATTTTATTTTCATGTTTCTGTTTTTCTAAGAAAATAATTATACGTAATTAGCCATTATTGATTAAATACGCTGTTAGCCATCGTTTCCGTTATATACAGATTTTCAAGGTACTTAATTTATTGAAAAATGAAAAATGTTGGGCAAAGAAATATTATCACACTTAAAAAAAGATCAGTGTTTTAAAAAAACATTAAAAAATTGTCAGAAATAATTTAAAGAACTAGTATTTTTGATTCTTCATATAAGAATATTGAATTATTCACAATGGTGATTCACTTAGAAAAACGAAGAAAAGGATAGATATAAAAATGAAAAGCAAAGGAAAAAAGGCATGAAAATTTTTGATAAATATTATTAATACTTTTAAAATTATTGATATTGTCATTAATATTTTGTAATAAAAAATCAAAAGCAAGAAACGATTGGCTCGACCAAAAAAAATAATTTAAAATTTCAAAATAATTTTAAATATATCTCATCACCATAATAAGTTGCAACATTATTAAAAACTTTTAGCTTTTAATTAATTTTTTATAATTAAAATTTTGTAAAACACTTCTTTTGTAAGAAGTAACAGGCTCGAAATTTGGAAACTCTAATTAATTCAATATTGTAATTTAATTCTTGGTAGTTTCTCGAACTATTTTTACATCAAGCATTTCCCTTGATGCAGTTTACAAATGACATGTCATCTTGCAACATTATCATATTAAAATCAATTTACGACTTGAACTTATAAAACTTTAAAATTTAAAAGCAGTGCTTATCTGGGACAATATCTGTATTTCTTATATTATTTTGATTAGTGTCTCGTTTCCCAACTACCTTATGATTATTTTGAGAGGAATATGATATTTTTAATGTTTACTCGGATAACCAATTTTCTAAATGAATAATTTCAAAATAATAGGTGGTATTTTTGAATCACACTCGAAGAACCAATTTTCTAAAGGAACAAGTTAAAAATAATAGTTAGTAATTTTGAACTATACTTTACTGACCAATTCTCAAGATGACTAGTTTCAAACTAATAAGTGATAATTTTGAATCAAAGCCAAATGACCAATTTTTTAAAGGAATAATTTAACAGGAAGCAAATGACAATAGGTGGTAATTTTGAACCATACTCGAATGATCAACTCTCTAAATAAATAATTTCAAGATAAAATATTAGGTGGTATTTTTGAATCATGCTTTATTGACCCATTTTCTAAATGAACAGTTTCAAAATAATATGAAACAAGCTCTCTTAAAGTGACTGGGAGATCTCATCTAATACTAAAGAAAACTTGATCCAAAAATAAAATTTTCGACCTCATCTATTATCCTCAAGGCGATAATAAAGCGATGCGAATCGATAAGAAAATTCACTGTTTACCCTTCCATTTCACCATGCTAATCTGTGACTCCCAACCTTGGAGTCGCAAACGATGTCCGTATCAATAAATAATAACCACTTCCTGATTCGGGGTCAGACATGCTTCACATGATGTCCTTAACTCCGGGTATGAATGAGCCTCGCTGCCATTGGTCCAGATACGGACACCCCTAATCTTATAAATCTGCAATCCACTTGAGATTCTACGCTGAGGAATGATTTGTTGTACGACTGTCCTTGGTATTTTAGTGCAGAGTCGGGGAGAAGAATTCTTAATTAATGGAAAAAATTAATGAGGATGCAGCGATATTTCCGACACCTTCCTGCATCCTGTGATGAGTGCTTGATTATTCGGAATGACTTTCACGCCAATTTCACTTTTTGTAGTTCTATTATTAGAAATATGCCAAATATAAAATTATTGGCTCAAAATAGATTTTTTGCTGAGATATAAATTTTGATTAGCTAAATGAAACAGTTTACAGGATTTTCATCAAATTCCATACCAAATAGCGCATAGTCGAGCTATCTTTAAGTTGGAAAGATAGCTGACACTATTTTCATGAGAACGGTTTAGAAAGACTGTATGTAAAACACATATATCTAATTACCAATCCAAATACAAAAAAATGTATGAACTTTACCTACGAAATTCGCTGAACCTTTAGAATAAATATACATTGTATTTAGAGAGCGCTAATGATGCTACATCTAAAACACAAAAGAAATGGACAACTTTAGAATAAATATTAGAAAAATTGAAACATTTACAACCAAAGAATCAGAATTAATAAATAATTCTAGGATCTTTATTCTTTATTAATTCTGATTCCTTGGCTGTAAATGTTTCAATTTTACTGATATTTATTCTGAATTTATATATCTAATTACTTGTTTATTATAGACAATTATGTAAGAATCATTTTTATTATTTTTATTTCGTTGTAAATAAAACATAGAGTTGACATGACATTTCATTTTGAAATTTGAAATTTGTAGAGGGTCGAAACTCTTTATAACTTCATTATGAGGTAGACGAAAATAATAGACGAGTTTCAGGAGCAGTTATTTAATTATTTTCTTAATTCTACATTTATAAGACAAAACAAAAACGAACACAAATATAAATGACACTCACCTAGAATACAATCTAATAATGACTCCAAGAAGAATCATTGGAAATATACCTTGATGTTAGTAAGGTAATGCCATCTGTTACGTTAAAAGAGAAGGTAGTAGTATCAGACAAATTTATTCATTATGGTTTAAATGGACATGACCATAAATTATTATAAATGATGAGTTAAAAAAAAACTGCACAAAATGATATGATATCTGTCAATTTCATCATTAAATTGTATTTGAAATGTATATGTAACTTGAAAAGAACGTCCCATATTAATCAAGAGAGTTCTGGCTTATCCAGGATCTTTGGAAATGTCATTATTTATCCCGAATTGTTCCAGAATTCGCTTATGAGTCATATGCTAGTGAAAAATAATTGTATTTTTTTTTTAAATAGAGGCCCGAGAATAATAACTATTCTCCAATTTTCGGTATTATAGAATATAATCGTTAGAATTTATTTCCAGAGAGAAATTTGATGTACTTATTCCCATCCCTACCAAAAAAAAAGTAACTAGACATTCTTATTTTTAGAAGAGTCTAATTTTCTAATTGTTCGTACATATGTTAAAAAGTGTATCAAATTTGAATTAAATATTTCAGTCGCCTTCTTATCTTTTAAAGTAGTTGTAATTGACTTTTAAAATAAAAAATAGTTGCAGTTTCTTTATTCTAATTTGTCGACATTAAAAGAAAAATATTATTATTATTTTACAGAATAATTATTATATAATATTTTTAATATAAATTAAATTATGTCAAGGCCAAATATTGTTTAAGAGATTGCAACGTCCTCTGCACACATATATGACCCTTAATCATCTTTCCTACTCTAGAACGATTTCACATGCATTATTTATATAGTGTCTTTTATTTCTAAATATATAAAATTATTTTTAAGATTTGCATTATTTTATATTTTATTCCTCTCCTATTTGATATTTATTATTTCTGTGGTGCCTTTTCTATTTCATTAATTTTGAAATTTCTGGTATTTTATAATTGTTTTTACCTGTTTTACAGGCAAATGAAAAGGAGCACATACTTTGAATTTTCAACGACTGGACGTTTTCTGGACGTCCTATCCTGGTCAGTTTATACGAAAGCATTCAGTGGAAGTGTGTGAAAGTCCTGTTTAAGGTGAGTACAGCTTCTTGAACTTTCAGATCCATGCAGTGAAATAATGAAGAGGCTGAAAAATGGGAAAGATATTAATCTTGGCACATTCTAATGACTAATATAAGTCCTTTGCTTATATTATGAAACGCTGAAATATTTTGCAGGAATTCTTGATAAGTATCCAAATGTAGTTAAAATTCTAAAAAAAAATTATTTTTAAAGATTTTTTTGAAAAAAAAAAGCGATTTGTAACAGTTTTGCTTTTTTACACATTATCTATAAGAATTACGTTTATTCTATTGATAAAGGAAACTAATATGTGGCAGTTGAGTTTATTCTCAATTCATCTGTTTAAAACTTTAGATAAAATCTATTTGTAAGGGTTTGATGGAGTCCCCGGGATTATAGGGGCCTACTTCCAATTTGTATAGCGTTTCAATAAACGTTATTTTTAATACTGCAGTTGCTATATCAAAATTTTAAACTCCAAAAGTTTCATATTTTATATGAATGTTTGATAAAATGCTTGAATTTTTAGTACAATTGTTTGGAACTTACAAACTGCTTGCATAATTTTTTTATATCATACAATCACTACATATCTCATGCAACAATTTGAAAGCAGATCTAGCTAATCAAAACTAGTGTTTTGATTAATAAAATGAATTAGTTAATTTGACCTAAAATATTTTGATATAAAAACGGCAATATTTAGTATTAATTTCTCGTTCCTCTTCCAGTCTGGAGAAAAGCATGTGTGTACTAGGGGACAATAAATTATAAATAAGTTTTGAAAAGAATATTCTAGATATAATTTTTTCATTTCTTTTAATTCATAGAATTTTAAATCGATATATCGATTAGTATTATTTTTAAACTTAATTTAATACATCATCATCCGGCGACAAACTTTGTAAAGGCTGTTAAATAGAACGTCATAATTGAGACATCAACAATGAAACGATCACGAGTGATAGTGTCATAATTTTTATTTCATTAAAATCACGCCATCTCATTTCTGCGAAGAAAATTTGTCATGGATCTTTCTGATTCATATCAAGGTCAGTCTAACTTTTAGATTAATTCTCCGTTAAATAAGAGTCGAAGCCAAGATTACATGTAAAATTTTAAAAGAAAATCATCTTGACGGATTCATCGGTATAGTTAAAAAAAGAAAATTGATTCATTAACTATCAGTGTGACATTTCATGTTTCAGTTTTGTAATAAAATTAAACACATTCCACTGTTGTTGTTTTCGCGTGTGTGTTTTTTATAACAAGAATCATATTGCAAGAAAACGTAACGTAATGTTGTAAACGTATTCTCATAAAATATGTATTCTTGAACTTTTTTATTACTTTCGATGGACAATGGATGACATTTAGCAAGACTTAGTCAAGGTTTCGTCATTTTAATTTATTGAATTATATTATTTTTCTTTAATTTTTTATTTAAGTCAATTCCGCGAATTAAAAAAAACATTTTTTATATTTAATATTTTATTCTATTCGTTCCTCATACATTCATGAAAGAATTTTTCGATAATGGAAAATAAACGAATAAAATAAAATAAAATACATTTTTTTTAGAATTTCCTAGGAATTTTTATTTTAATATTTTTAGAATGATTTAAACGTTCTTTAAGGAAATTTATAATTTAAATAAATGTGGGCTTAAGAAATTTTAATAAAATAATTTTATATATTTAACAAACATATGAGCCATGAAAACTATTCATGAATTCAAATAATCATATTAAAAATAGAAAATTTATTATATTTAATGTCGATAGGACTTTGTCCTTTTCATTCTTTTATCTTTAAAACACACAAACACGCACGCAAGCATACACACACACACTCAAATCTTTTTCTCAATTTTTTATGGCATTAGGGACATTTTCATGGTGTATTCAAATAACCATATTAAAAATAATAAATTTATTACATTAGAAGCCCATATAGTCTTGACATATTCATTCTTTCATCTTTAAAAAAACAAACTAATATTTTTTCACAACTTTTCCTATGGTTGGAATTTTCATGATGAATTTAAATAGCCATTTTTAAAATAGAAAATTTATTAAATTAAAGCCGATATAACCTTGACATATCCCTTCTTTTATCTTACATAGATCCAAATCTTCTTTCGCAATTTTTCCCATGGCATCAGTGGCTGGCTTTTTCATGATGAATTCAAATAGCCATATTAAAAATAGAAAATTTATTACATTAAAGCCGATGTAATCTTAACATTATCCTTCTTTTATCTCCAATAGATCGAAATCTTCTTTCACATTTTTTCCCATGGCATCAGTGGTTGGCTTTTTCATGATGAATTCAAATAGCCATATTAAAAATAGAAAATTTATTACATTAAAGCCGATATAACCTTGACATATCCCTTCTTTTATCTTACATAGATCCAAATCTTCTTTCCCAATTTTTCCCATGGCATCAGTGGCTGGTATTTACATGATCAATTCAAGTAACCACATTAAAAATAGAAAATTTATTACATTAGAAGTCGATATGACCTTGACATACTCCTTTTATCCCCCAAAAATTCCAAATCTTTTTTCACAATTTTGTAACAAAACGAATTCAACCATGCTTTGCAAATCAAAAACATTATCATAATTAATTACTTTGTTCATTTTCTTAATACTTTGAAAACTCAATGATCCATTTATCTATGTTCCAAGTTAAATCAGTCTTCGCATTTATTTCTGGTTTTATTCAAGTCCATTTATCTTTACTTCCCAATAAATAAACAAATGCTACACACACACACACCCTAGTATTCAATTGCATGCACACGCACAATCCCATTAAGACGTAATTTATAGCTTTTCAAGCCAGTCATCTGCCTTAACCAAACCGTGACACCTATTCCCCAGTAGCATTCATTCACAGCAAGTAAGTTGACTCCATTATGCTATTATTATAGACGGCCGCTAATGCGCGCCGTTTTTGCCCATCATTAAGCTGGACTGTTGCCAATCCTTTCTGATAAAAATAAAAGAAAAAATCCAGCAAGTGAAGTCTTGAGAGCGGGAAAAAAGAAATGTCAGACGGTGTGAATTCTTGTCAATATCGTATTTCGAAATGACGCCATTTACGCTAGGCAGACAGAACTGCGAAAATTTTTCAGGAACATGGTCTCGGCGATTGAAAGAATCCTTTTTCTGCTGGTTACAAGTTGAATGTTCTTCTCGAAAAAAGGGTTAGTTAGTGGTTTTGAAACTAGTTTAAATTATCTGTGAATGGGTGCAGTGATTTGTGGTTGAGAATTATGTTTCATTTGGGTTTTGTTGATTGATTGATGGATACAGGCTGTAGTTGTGATTATATTTCTTCCTGTTCCACAAAATTTAAAAAAAGAAAAACAATTTTTTTTTTTAAATTTGAAGAGTTTATATTAAGAAGATTTTTCGAGAGTAAATTTATTTGAAATATCCATGATTTACTTGTACATAGTTGTATTATTTCAGTAGAGAACTTTATTTTTTACATCAATTGGGAACATGTCAAGATAATACAAAGCAATTTGATCACCGACTACAAATGACTCTGAGACTTCCTTAAAAACAGCAACCTGAAAGGAAAACAAATTGAATATTATGAAAAAGAAAAGATACCGTTTTGTTTATTCTTATAATTACTTGCCAGTATAACAATCTTTAAATCCTTGACAGTGATTCGATACGAACAGATTGTGATTGACTTTTTGTACTAGAGGAATTTCCCAAGATCTACAATAATCTTAAAACAGTGAGTCTTTTGCGCAATATCCATAAATACATCTTTATTATTTTGTGTTCTATCGTTGATTTGAGTACAAAAATACTTTAGGCTAATCATCGGTTTTTGCCACATTCCCTTCCCTCATTTTGGGGGGATTTGCAGGCCTGAGAAGTACATGTCTTGAGACTCTGTTTTAATAAAATGATCAGTTTGGTTTCAAATGCCTGCACATTTTGTCGATTTATTTTAGTTTAATACTTTATTAGCAATTTGAATATTTCTTAGCATGATTTTTTTGCATTTTATTTTACTTTTATTCATTTATTAGGACACCAAAAGGCCTGTCGTGCAAAGTACTTTTATAGCAAATGTTTGATATTTATAAATATATTGATAATTAATTGAACATATTAAAAAATATTAACCAAATATATTTTATAAAGTGTTAATGTTTTTTAAGTACTTAATCATTCATAGAATACGTATTTTTTAAAAAGCATATTTATGTGGTAATTTAGAAAATAGTGTAATTCATCGACACGTTTGCGCCCCCTCCTGTCTAACTATTGTAGAGAACAACTTAGTCTGCCTAGTTGGAAATCCGCCGCTGTAAACTCGCCAAACGCAGTTGATTCATCAGTGTCTTCATCACACAGCAATATTCAAATAGTAATCCATTTTACAATATAGGGAAAACCATTGCTTATTTTGAATTGTTTCCCTGTTTGATGCAAATGTGACTCAAAAAGTCAGCGATTTACAACAATGAAATGAAGACACGAGCAGTAATTTCGGAAGATTGAAATAACTACATAATTATTCTACAGGTGCTGGCTTCCTGGCTTAGGGGTAGCGCGTTTTCCCCATCATCTGGGTGTTCCGCGATCGAATTTTGGCTCGAGCATTGTTCTTCTTCCCCTTATATTCTATCTGTGAGATGCGTGAATAAGCCCCTATACAAAAAGGGATTGTGCACGCGAGGTGTGCATGCGTAATCTTCATATGAGCTGGAAGTCAGACCTCTGTCCTAAGATGGTCAGGGGTCTTAACCCGTCAAAAACTATTGCACAAAAACTTAGCTTAAAATAGTCACACGACAGCGACAATATTAAAATGGCTTAGCAACAAGGTGGACGTACTAGAATTACTAGTTACACTCAGTAACTGGAAATTCTGGTAGTACAAAATCACATTACCAAACTTTTAGCGAATAACTTGTCTTCCAATGCCTTTGGAAATAATAGGACAGCCTTATTAAATGCCACGATTTAATGAATACACATGGAATCATGCGAAAACAGTTCAAATTTACATTTGTTATAAGATATTATTTGTTTTCAAACACCGTTTCAGTTTAAATTCAATGGTTAATTTATATACTCCCAGTACATTTGGAAATTTTGAAAAGTAGGGTTTTTTTTCTTTTAATTTCAAAACCAATTTTAATTTATAGAATATATTTCGTCTTTATAGTAATTTTCTTACTTTCAGCAGCTGCACTAAACGTTTTCAAAATTTTTTCACATTTTAGAAATTTAAATCCAATCCCTACCAAAGTGTATTAATACCGTTTATACTCCTTTGGTAAGCTGTTTATGCAACAATCTAAATTGGGAATATTGAAGTGAATTGTGTACCTTCTAATCTACACCATGCTATTAAATAGATTTGTTTCGAGCCTTTTGATAGCAGCCTATGAACACTGTGTTGATAAGATCATGAGGGTAATCGTGTATACCTTCAATGAATTTGGTATAAGATAACATATGATATCTCTAGATTTATCGTTTCAAGATATATTTTAGGGACTATGAACAAATAATTTGTGGATACGAAATCAAATAATATCTATTTAATTTACTGAAAAATAGAATTTTAGAATATACAGTTTCATCAATAAAATAGCGCTATTATAGCACCCGAAAATGTATAAATGTATAATATTTTTGATATCTAGTACATCAAAAATTAGAGAAAAGGTTTTTACAAATTTACATTTTAACAAACATAAAACAAATTAAATTAACTAGAACAACAGAAAAGAGAATTAAAAATAAATATGGTTTTCATGTTGTTATCTGTAATTAACTTTTTCTTTTCCATGATGAATTAGTTTTTAAGATTTCCTTAATATATTTTTAATTTATATTTAAAAAAATTCAAGTATGCAAGTTTCTTTAGAACCTTGAATATGTTTTTAATTCAATTTATTAATAATTTAATTTTTAAGAAATGTTTATTTACATATGCTTATACCCTAGCAAAATATTTCATAATGTTTATAATTCCTACCGTTTACCTATGGTTAAGAAACTCATAATGCAAATTAAGGAAACATTTATTTACTCAAGAAGTATTATTATAAGTTTGTTTTAGCTACACGACAACATTCAGGTGGTTTAGCAAAAACGGTGGTCTAGCCGCCATTACCAGTTATATTTAATAAATACAAAATCATTTATGGACAATCCAGATATCATTTATGAATTTTATGTGCAATCCAAATTTTATAAATAAGTAATGTTGCACAATTGTGCGTTAAATCTCTAAAATTGTGTGAAAGTAATTTTAAAAAAGTGACTCCATTTTTTTGATATTGGTTATCAAACTAACCAGAAATCTGAAATTCTCTCAAGTGTGATGCCCATCTGAGCTGATATGTGCAAAAATTTTACTTTTATGATTTCTGAATTTCCACATGCATAAAAAGTAAATGATGTCCGTTTTTTTTATTTTTTTTTTTACTTTTAGAGTCTTTATTTTTAGGATAAACGTTACTGCGAGCTTCAAATTTTAAAATTTGAGCTTTATGTTTTCTATCAGTTTCTAGTATATCTCATATCATAAAACGTTTGATGAATTCTTTTTATGCTACATTAGAATATAGAACATATATAGTTTTATGTTCTATAGAACATAATTCATATAGTTTTATGTTCTATAGAACGTAGTTCATATAGTTTTATGTTCTATAGAATATAAGTCATATAGTTTTATGCTCTATAGAAGCTAGTTTCTATAGTTTATGTTCTATAGACCGTAGTTCATATAGTTTTATGTTCTATAGAACATAGTTCATATAGTTTTATGTTCTATAGAACAAAGCTCATATAGTTTTATGTTTTATAGAACATAGTTCATGTAGTTTTATGTTCCATAGAACAAAATTCGCATAGTTTTATATCCTATAGAATATTGTTCTTATAGTTTTATGTTCTATAGAACAAAGTTCATATAGTTTTATGTTCTATACTTTAATGTATTTACATACATCTAATTGTTGGCTAACTTCATCAGTATAGCCCAATCAATCGATCGATCAAAGAAATACTCTCTATGCTCGGAAAACATTCCTTTCTTGGATCGAACCAAAATTATTTGGTCTTGCAATAACTTGAGTAAGTCGTTCAGAAACAAGTCATTGCGACGTCCGATTTCCAAAGGAAATTCAAAATAAAAGTTGTGCAAGTACTTAATATCAAAATCTTTCCAAAGTTGGGGAATAACGTATTTTTTCCACACTCATCTACGTAATCAATGTTGAAGTTCAATGTGGTCCCTACTCTGATTCGAATTGACTAACGTGCACATCAGTTTTCGATAATTTGTTATATATTGTGTTTATATGCTGGGTTATTTGAAATTTCGAAGTTGTTTCACAAGTGAATAATTTACTAACGAGACAAGATATAAGATTGCCTTTTGCTTAGAGAAGATGTTAACAAGACATATTATTTTCGACATATTTTATAATTTAGCGACTAGACGCATAATTTACATTTGAATCAATTTGTTGTGTGAGACATGTGTAGTAATAGTATGAATTTTTTTTTGATCACGTCGTCATAACTTCAAAAGTTGAATTGTCAAACAAGAAACAACAGTTAAAGTGACGATGGATATTGTTAAGCGTTTTGCATGTTATTGACATAAAGTTCTGTTTGTAAATAATCAATACTGTGTGTAATAACATCATTGTAACAGACCTTTTTAAAGGCTCATTGAAACTTTTTAAGTTATATTAAAATATCTAAAAATTTACGATTTAAATAATTGCATATTTTATGTTCATTTAATGTTTGTTCGTTTAATTTTTTTATTGTTATCACTTGTCAATTGCATATGGAACAAGATAAGTTATTGTTTTTCGGAATTAAAATTGACTTTCCACTCTTTAAAAGTTGTCACAGGTCAAAGATACTTACATTCGTTTTAATATATCATTCTAATCCTTAGTATAAGTTTTTATATAGTCTTCTCAAAATATACCTCTGTCATTTTAATATTAAACAAACAATATTAGAAATTAATGTCTCTAGTGTATAAAAATATTTCGGTATATTAAATTCCAAAAACGTTTTTTTAAGACAAATGCATTAAATTTATAAAGATTTATCAGACCATAATTCTGATAATATGTTTATAAAATATAAATATATAATCAGAACTGTTTGATGTAATATAGTTACTAAGCACTTTAAGGCAAGATATATTGCTTTATGAATTTAAGAAATGTTATTATTTTTTCTTATTTTCTCATTATCCATAATTTATGTAGGTAAATAATATTCAAACATATTAATGACTTTTCAATAAATTAACTAGATTCACATCCAGAACTACTTATCTGAATGGAACTCCCCTTTAGCTTCTGATCATAAATTGTCACTTCCTATAGAAATCATATCGCTTATCTTTAATCTAGATGTCGCAGAATAGTTTTATAAGTCTGGAAAGATGAGGCAGAAATGTTTTATTTAACAGAAACGGTCTCGTGTTTTATTTAAGTTGTCTGATTGAGCTCTTCCGTGAGAGATAAGAGAGATATTCCTCCGACAATCGAAATTGTGTTATCTGTTTGCAGACGATTCCTAGCAGAATATTATTGGATTCTTAACGAGTCGCCCCCGGCTCGATTTAAGAAAGTAGAATCATAAAAAGAATCTTTATCTTTTCCTATTTTTTTCTGCTTAAGGGTTTTAATGCTCTTTTAAGTTTTGATTCCTTTTATAAAATTGTATTAAAGTATATAGTTTATGGAGTAGATCAGATTAGGTTTTTTTTTTTTTTTTTTGTTTAATCTTTAATTTTTGAAATTGGAAAAAAATTATTCTTGAAAATAACTCAAAGGAAGGACTTCTGAAGATTTTGTGACAAAGGCATTTGGATTTTTTTTAAAATTTCATCTTTGTAGAAAATACTATATTCTATTTGTCATATCCGTAATGGTATTTATGATATATGAATATACTGCTCGTTATTTGATCTTTTTTACAGAATTATTTCCACCCTTCCGTCGATTTGAAATGATTTTTCAATTTTTACTATTAATTCGCATTCTCCCTATATCAGTTTATTTATATATCTTGTTAAATTTTTCATAGTTAATAAAACACCTTTTATTCATTTACTCAAGTTCAAATGCATTTTTCAAAAACTTATAGTAGATGATACTCAATGTTAATACAGTTTTATTTTACAATATTAATTTATTCTTTAAATTTAATTCATTTTTAATTCTTTAAATAGATTTTTAGCATTTTGTAATGAAAATCGATATCGATAGGCAGCAACTCAATCGGTAAAATGCGATGATATCAGTTATATTCTTGTGACTGTCAGATTTACTGTAATTTTTTGGTTTTCAGTTTTACTTATTTTATAAAGTCTATTTTAAAATATATGATATGTAAAATTTTAATTTAGTTTTTTGTCTTTATACATTCTTGTATTGACAAATTTGTTTTTATGGTTTCATGTTTTATTGGTTGCTGTGACTTTGTTCAAATTTGATGTGTTTTCTTGTGTGATACTATCTCCAAAACCTCAATATTCAGGGATTTTCGGGTCACGAGGAGTCAATTTCTTGTCGAAAGTCAGACTCTTCTTCCCTGTCTGAGGGTGACCCTTGAGAAAGTCCTCAGACCGGATTCTTTATTAATTGTTTCAATCATTCTAATATTTATATTTTGTCTTGTTCGAATCCGAAATAGTTTTTCGTTCAGTTTCCTTAATTAGTTTCGTTTTCTCTTATATTGCTAATTTATATGTTTCATTAGTGTTTTGGTGGTTGCTACATTCGCGCACACTAAATTCCATGACTGCCTTTTAAATTTTGAGTTTAAATTTTAGTCTTATTCGAATCCGAAATAGTTTTTGGTTCAGTTTCCGTAATTAGTTTCGTTTTCTCTTATATTGCTAATTTATGCGATGATATCAGTGTTTTTTCACATGAAAGTGACAAAGGCGAGCTCAATTCTTGCAAAAATCAATCATTTTTTGATATTTAATCATTTATTTTGACAATTATTTAATAAAAAGTATCAAAAATAAATTTTTTCGTTGTTGATCTAAGTAGGAATTAAGTATTTTTTTACTTGACTTGTTTTCTCCCAAGCCATCATTTGAAAGGATAAAAGCTTTGTTAAAATTATAATATCTGGAAAAACAAATTTCTTTCTAAAGTTTATTATTATTATTATCATTGCCAAAATCGTGTTTTTTCATTAGAAAAAGTTTAAATCGGAATCACATATTGATTATATACGAATATAATAATCCAAAATAGTAATAGTCCTCTCCATTTCTAATGAAGGACTACACTTAATAGGCTCGGGATGCGGGAAGGGGGGGGTCAGACCTTTAACTTCCAACGCTTCTAAATACTACCGATTATATGCATTTGAGGACTCTAATTTTACCTTCATGATTTAAGAATCACTCTCGCCATCTTATCACGGTTGAAAATGCGTGACTCCTTTCCTAAAATACATTTGGTGTAGTTACAACAAGTCGTTTAGTTAGCAATTAAATCATAATTGCACGAGATATTCTTTTGCTGCTTTCAATAGCTTTTGAGCTGAGATTTTATTATAACAAGTATGAAATAATCATGTAGCATGCGTTAGTAGAAGATAAGTATATGGCTTTTTTATTCTATCGTGTATCTAAATAAAAATAATACATTCAATATTTTGCGAAATACTTTATTACGTATTTTAAAAGCAAGGAATTGAAAGGATACCAAGTGCATCTAATAACATTAGTAGAGTTATCAACTAGGAATATCTAAAATAATAACGATAAAGTAAAAGACTGAATATGATGTATGTGTTTTCGTACACATAATTATTAAGTGTAGTGGAAATTCGATTACTATTTAAGTATCTCGATTATTTGGTAAGTTGGATTTTATAGAAAATGTAGATTTGCTTCGAAGAACAAGTTAATAGCCAACGTTATATTGAAGTTTATTTAATTATTAATCAATTATTATCAATTGACTAATAACTTATCGAATTAAAAATTCGAACCGTCAGCTAGCTAGACACTAAGTGAAATTTAAATTAAAGTGTAAAATGTCAGTTTGAATTAAAATAAAAAAGCCTACTTATTTTTAATACCATGTAATTTTTCAAAACAAATTATAGATTATTCAGAAAGATTTTTTAAAGATATCTGAAAACTAATTTTTTCTAAAAGTTATTAAGAAATTTTAAAATTTGATACACAATTATGTGAGTGGGAAAATAAGTTATGAAACGGTGCATGATGCCAGCGATATTAAACATTGAAATTCAGTCTCAGATGCACAAACAAATAATCAAATTCTGATTAAATTCTTTAAGAATGAGAAACCTCTAAGTAATAGTACTCTTAAGTTAACGGAAGATATTTGAACTACAAGAAGTGATTCCCACCAACAGCGGAGGGGGTGGTTCAGATATTTGGAGGAGGAGCTTCCCTCTGGCGTGTGATTCTCGTTTCCTGATGGGTGCATAAATGGGGGGAGATCGGCTACCCCCCAAAATGACATGCCGTACCTCCTACGGGTGTGGTTGCACCGTTGCCGGTGATAGCCGTAATAACTTAACCATAGAACCCGCCCATTCTTTCATAGCTCGTCGATTATTGAATAATTTCCGTATGTCTGTCGGCAGGTTTAGCTAAAAAAATTCGGAATTGTTTGATTAAAAGAAAATTCTCATTTAAGTTACGTTTTATCTTGTTTTTTTTTTTTTTTTTTTTTTTGACAATTTTATGGTACCGATATTGAATTAGAATTTCGGAACGCCATGTTGTTTGCTGGTATAATACTGGAAATAATTCATAAAATTAATTACTTTAACTAATTGCCTAGTAACTATAACAACTGTTTTCCTTGAAATATCTAACTATATCTTAACTAACAGACTAATAACTATTTAACTAATGGCCTTGAAAGTTTCCTTTAAACATTTCTTATCTTTACAGTATGCATGCAGTAGAAAATTTCATTGTTTGAATTTCTATGCAGAACAAAGACAATAAAATGTATTACATATTTTTCAAGATAAAAGTATTTTTTGTTTACAATATTAGGGAATAAAAATGTTGTTATTCAACATTTTATATAGAATTGGGTCACTAAATAAATATATAAAAGTAAAAGTTGTGTGCAAATTATGCCATTTTGTATATTGTTAGCAATTTGTGTATTTGCATTGTTTTGCAGAATATATAATATTTCTTTCAGTATCTTGCTGAAAGCCTATCTTCTTTATATATTTCTGTGAAGTGCGATTTCTTACGATTTTCAACAATTATGTCTCCCTCTCATTGCGCTCTATCTTATTTTCCTGGCTGGAATTCAATTCCTTCTCTTTTCAAAAGAAATAGGCCAATGCAAATTTGATTCAACAGCGTTAGTTTTTCCTCTTTACGTTGTTTCAGGAATCGACAGCATCTTTGAAAAGATTTTTTGAAGTTGTCAATGGAACAAACTTCAGATTGCAGAATGGTTGTCACTGGTTGTTTAGAGATGATGCGTGATTCAGAAGCGTAGCTTTATAATCTTGTTTTGAAATGCATCCAGCATCTGATGTTGTTTATTGGAAGAAAATTATGTTTTCCAACCATATTCTGTTTAAAAAGAAAGTCAAACTAAACTATATTCTAGAAGAGAATGAAAGTTTTCATAAAAGTGTTAACAGATAAATCTTTTTATACATGAAAGTACAAATCTCTGATAAGAAAATGAAATTTTATCACTAAAAATTAAAAAAAAAGGCAAATGAAATTTTATCACTGAAAACTGAAAAAAGCAAATGAAATTTTATTACTGAAAATTGGGAAATGCTAATGAAATTTTATCACTATGTCGAAATGAAAATTATGTTTTTTAAACGTAATAAAATGTGAAACTAGAAGTTTTTAAAATTCGTGTTCATTGATTAAAGGTGTCCCAAAATCAACACAAGATTTGAATTTACCATTTTTCATGCAGTAAAATGTTGGCAACCCTATTAAAAATAATTTTCATATTTAATTGCTAGGTATTTAAATTCTTAAATGTAATAGAAATTCTATTATTTATATAACATGACTTTCTCAAGGTTATATATGATTTCCGAAGTTGACAAATATATATAAAATTACTTTTACATATATATTTCGATCCTAACTATAACATGTTCTGCTATTATGTTGTGACTTATGCCACTTTATAAGTCCGCTGAGAGTTATTTGCCTGCTATTTAAGCCGAGTGAGAGTCTCTTGTTTTTCATTAGCGCCAATTAGAGCCAAAAGTGTGATATCTGCTTGATGTCACATTTGCTCGCATAGCTCCTTTTTTAGAGGAGGGCACATTCATACACTTCAAAGATAGATCACAGGCAAAGAACAGCCATGCTTGAATCAGAGCTCTATTACCTAGGTATTGATTCAAAAATACTCCACAATTAAAGATTTTGCTGTAAAAAGAAGGTAGCTTCAATTATTCCGACGATATTGCCAGGAGTTACCTCTATATTTCAACAAACTAATGAGACAAACAGTGCATCGACGGAATTAACGTGAGGACTAACGCTTGGAGCTACATCTTTCTGGCACCAAACGAACAAGTTTTTATTTTACAACATGATAG
>JAPMOQ010039601.1:74965-128662 GCA_026543055.1 Argiope trifasciata
TTTTTTTTTCTAAAGAAATGTCTAATGAGGTATAGACGTACCGTCAAATAATTTTGGTCTGGGATTATTGGGAAGATAATAAGATTTCGCACTGTAGAGTAGTAAATATTTTAGTCATACGTGTAATCAATACTTATAATAAAGCTCAATGTGTGTGTGTATTGGCGCTCTACAGACCAGACCGTTGAACCTACAGCTACGAAATTTGGTACATGTATATCTTGGAGCTCGGGAATGGGTACCTTAGAACCCTTTTTTTTCCAAATTTTTAATTAGAATTAGAATTAAAAACTAAGTGAAATTTCAAAGTTTTTCCTCCATAATTTCTGATAATTATATTGCACAAAGATGATTTTTACATCAAATTAAAGATAAAAAATTAGCGTTAATTAACCAGAGCTTTGCCGTCACTTTGACAAAAACTCAAATGGAATGATTAAATTAACTCTTATTGTAAATTAAACCGAGGGAAGTATGATGTTCAGCATGTGTTGAAATGGTAACGTAATGCTATGGAATAAATATAAGATGTGATTTTACCATATAATTCCATAACATCTGATTGCAAATCATATATATATATATATATATATATATATATATAGTATAATGAAAAAATAATCGTAAGGCTTCTATAATAATACTACTTACGTGACTATCGAAATTTGAACTTTAAATATATTTGTCTGATAAGTTATAAAGAGAGTAAGGAACGTAAATATTTAATTCCAAATGTTAGAACGCTTTACTCATGGCCTACCAGCTGGTCGCCAAAGGTAGTTAGTTCAAATTAAAGTAACATTAATGAGACTTCTGTTATTGAAGATTAGACGAAAATCGGCTTCTATTAGGATTGTAAGATGTTATCTTAATCAGAAAGCATGCTGTATTGGAGTCATCTTCCAAACGGTTTACAAGCGAGTCTTTAATCTCTCTGAAAATAATGATTCGTTGGTATAGATGAAAATATGCTTAAAATAGTATGAGTCGGTTTCTTCAAACTGTTAAATGTTTGAACTGAATTCCTCGTTTTATAAATATCGTTGTTGCCATTTTTACTTATGTTGCCTGTTAACTTTTCTGTTTCCATCAATTTAAACTTTTTATTTGCTTCAATAAATTTTTAAATCCATATTGAACCTGACCGGAAATAAATCAGTTGCATTTCAATTTCAAACCAATCTAAATGGGACAAATTAAGTTTGTCACATGCAAATCATTTGGCAAACCTTAAAATGCAAATCATTTTAATCGGCGCCGTAAGAAAAGAATTGAGCCGGGTGCCATCAATGGCACACGTGCCAATAATTTACCAGCCCTGAAAGTGTACTCAATATTTCTCTGTAAACAATAAATTGGTATGCCTTTATACGTCTAATAGTGAAATGGAATCATGGAACCATGATGACACCACTATCCATTTTCTCTTGAAACATGCTCTTTAGGAAGAAGGAAGATACTTTTTTTCCTACTTCAGTTGGGGATCAGGTGGTCTCTGGATTGCTTCTATTATTTCAAGCTCAGCGACACTTTTTTGAAATCTTGTAAGACAAATAGCTTCGTATATATTGTATAACTTCGTATATATACATTGAAATATTAAATTATATAATTGCTAAAAATGTAGAAATTAAATAATGTGTATGAAAATACATTTTTGTAGATAACAAATTTTCTTATAATGTTTTTGTGGCCGTTCAAGGTACTGATACTTTTAGAATCAATCAGTTCTAGAGAAATATCAAATAGATTCCTATTCCTATTGATAGATTACATTTATGATGTTTCTATTCCAAATATAATTGTTTTGATTCCAATATGATTTTAATATCGATTTTCTAAAATTATTATACCGAACGTTATGCAGAAAACTTTTGTAGAATTATTCAAAGAAGTAATAATTTATTCTAAAAAAGCCAGTAGATCTGCATTCATTTTTATCTCATTATGAGAGGAAATTTAATATTTCCTATTAAAATGGAATTTCTTGTAGATATAAATAATTTTTCCTTTTTTTAAAAAATGAAACAAGCCAGAATATTGCCACCTTAAATTCTACTACCACAATTTTGTCCATTGCAGGCATAACCTCGTCATTGGGTGAAATGTTGATATGTTGAATCTCTCCCCATGCACGGATTTGATCCAAAATTTGATACAGGTCAATATATTTAACATAAATATAACAATGTTAAATGCCATTAATTCGTATAATTTATTGCTGTATTTTTTGAATATTTAATTTGTATAGACATGTACCCCTCCTTTGGGTTGCACCTCAAAAGAGAAACACAGAAGCTTTCCACACGTTATCAATCCTCATTGTCTTAAAACGTATAGAAATGACGTGGAGTGGATGATGGAGTCGTGCTGGTGTCCCTACAGATGAGGGAAGTGCCTCCCTCTTAAACGAGGGGTTGCATATTGGCAGTGGCCCTTAGGATTCAATTATAAGTCTTGCATATGTTATCGTTCTTCAGATTTATTCAAATGCCTTCTGGTTAGGCAGAAGAGCCTTTTGATGTTGCTAGATACATGACTAGACGGACAAATAGACTACTTATTATGGGATTTGTTTTCAAAATTTCACACAGAACTGCAGCTGTGATGTTAAAGACATGTAACAACTTTTCGTTTTCTTCTAATTCATTTCATTTTCTTAGGGTGTTGTGTTCACTGAAATCCATTTCACTGATAGATTTTCCAAAGGAATATCTGCCACGATGTAATTTCAAGTAAATTTTTTATTAACACATTTGTAGTGAATGCAACTTTGGAACTAATAATTATTTATTTAAATTAGTGAATTATGCTTATTGTAACAGTGCTTTCAATGTTAAGACATTTTTGCAATATTCTTATTGCTGGCATTAAGGATTATAAATGCATGTTTAGTTTTGCTTATATAGCCTTGTCATCTGTCTTAGTCCCGAAGATAGATGACAAAAATCTTCATTGTTCCACGATGTTTTGGAACAATGAAATCTTTTCATGTGATGCCACAATCATATGCCAAACATAAATGCATATGTCATCCTAAATCTATTGAGCATTTTCTTGCCGTGTGTTGTGGCCTCCGTTTCATATACTACATTTATATAAAGATAAAATCATGATTTATATAAGATCATGATTTAAAGTAACAGTCCTATTTGTATATTTTGTTAAGTATTTTTATCTAACCCATGGCTAGAATAGTGCTACTTACTGAAATAGGAAAACGGAAAATAGGAAAGATAAATCTTGAGAAAGTATTCTAAGGTTTTAGAAAAGAGTTTGCCAACACAGCGTTTTGATTCTGTTGGAAAAAAAATAGCTCGCACAACTCAGAAGTTGCAGTGAAGTCGGATTTCGAGTGATTTGGAAAATGTTTTTAGAGCATAAATGAATTATATATGCGTTTTCACTTAGAATATGTGAAATTTTTAATAAGATTAAAAGGTCACAGCGTATTTTATGGTTGCCTTATATCTCTGTCAAATATATAATTTTGATCATAACATTAAAAAATTTAATATTTTAAAAGAAAATATCTTTAATCCGTACCATCCTGTATGTCATTCTTACAATTCCTTATCAGCATTCTACATAGTCATCTCTATTTGAATCAATCCATTGACTGGCAAGAACCAGATCCATTTTTTACCACCCCAAATAAAAGCATACATCGACCTCTCATCGATTTTTCTTTGCCGATGATTAATCACGCGTTCCCTGATTACATGCAATAAGAATTTATGGTTCTGCGGGACTTGAAAAATGCTCTCAAAGAGGGACTTGTCTTTGTGCTAAAAGCTACATCTCCTTAATCACTCGTTTGAGGAGCCGAGAGGGTTCGTGGAATTGACGTTGGCGTGCCTGCCTACCATAAAAGATAGTCAGACATTTGACTATAACAAAAAGAAAGTAGATTGAGGTCTTTAGTAGTCATCATGTATAATTCTATGTCCTGGAGTAATATTAGGAATTTAATGCTTGTAATCCTGGTGTCGGGTATGTCTGTTCCATGTTACAAAGATTTAGTAGTACCTAATATTCTTGAATTACTCCTTAAATGAGCAGTGATTTCATTTAGTTTTAGTACATCGAGAGATATAAAAAGATTGAATGTATTATCATATTAAGGAAAGAATGGTTTTTTAGATCTTAGAAATATTAAGAAATATACGTCAGAAATATTTGCTGATTGGACATTGTTTAATCAATATTTATGTCATTAATTACATTTCTTTGGAGCACTCATTATATTCATGTATTCCATTTATTCATGTATTTCATGCCTTCATGTATTTCATGTTTTCACTACTTGCTATTTTATGTATTCAAGTTTTCACTACTTGCTATTTCATTTTTTATCATTGAAAACTGTAAATTGAAATTAGAGCTAATTATTGATCCATTTCTAAACTGTTGCCTAACTTATAATGTTATAATCTATTTTGGAAAATTTCTGTTTTACCTTTTTTCATATGAATTAAAACACTATTACAATATTGCGCCTATTTGCTTTCATGTAGAAATTAAAATGGTATGAGTAGTTGTTTTAATTTCTGAGGCACATTATGAGTGTCGAATTTAACATATTACCTAACAAAGTCAATTAGATTGAACACGGCACATCTTCCCGATCTACGTGTTTCTATCTTGTTTATTTATTTTCAGTTTAATTTTTGTGGTATTAAATTATTAACTACCTCTATTTTTATGGATTATCGAACTCTAAACTTGATAACATAAACAAAGAGCATGGAAGTCTCAAAGTAAAAAGAAGCAAGGAAATTTTATAAGAAAAAGAAAATTTTATTTTTATAAATAATTATAAAAAGTGCTGCTGACCTACACCTCAAATGTATGAGTCACTACTACAATGATTTCCAGCTACTGTGACTTGGAAGTTTTTGAGGAATGCCATCTTACCTAAAGAGGTGGTAAGGTATCGGCTTTGGAACCGGAGAGTTGCAGGTTTGAGGTCCGATTCCACTGAAGAACCGCCGTGCACGCGAGTCTGGTGTATGTTAACTCCGTCGGGGCCAAACCTCCTCCCGTTGGTGTGGAAGTTTGGAGAGGGGATTTCCAACCCATCCGTGGTGTCATCCGTGGTTCAAAATGACGAGGTCTGTCCCAAAATAGGCCTAGTGTTGTTTCAAAACGGGATGTTGATATAACTAAACTAAACTACCCTTAAGATTGAGAAATACGAAATCCACCTCTTATTTCTGAAAGAAAGTGAACAATTCCTTTGTAACTTTGAAGTAATAATTTAACCTCATGGAACAGTAAAATCTAGATTCTAAAATGAACTAACAGTATCTTGAAAGTGAAGTCAAGAAATAATATTATAATATTACTAAACTATGAGAGGTAGTGATTTCTCCAAAACTTTCGTACATTCTTATATGTTATGCCAGATAACACCTCGCATGGTATAAACGTACAATAGTTGCGAAATATAAACCTTTGCGTGAACGTGACATTTTCACTGACTCTATCGCATGATCCTTGGCGAGTGTTTTGGCTATTAAACATAGAAAATATATTTATACCATGAAATCTTTAATATAGTTGAAAAGGTAATTTTTTCAAGCTAAGATGGTGCAAAATTATTTGTAATCTTTTATAACTGCGGAAGTTACTGGAAAAAACACTAAAATTTTATTTAATGTTTAGTTAAACTTTCAAGGATTGCTTCCCTTAAAACTTTATCGCATAATTGCAATATACATATTGCATTACTTTATTGCATATATTTATACCATGAAATTTTTAATATAGTTGAAAATTTAATTTTCACTGCAAAAAACGCTGAAATTTATTAAATGTTTGGTTAAAATTTCTATCCTAAAACTTTCTCTCACACTCTCCGATAAAACTATTACCTCAGAAAAATACTCACATTGCATTTATGCACAATAGCTCCGAAATATTAACGTTTAGCTTGAATTTAACATCTTTACTGAATTTGTTGGGTCTCCTTGGCGAGTTGTTTGGTAGTTAATCCTTGGTTAATAGATGTGGTAAATAGATCTGAAAATATTTTTTATATTTTAGATGATTGTATTATGCCTATAACTTTCGCGTAAGTGCAAGCAATATGTTATCGGAATTTTTGAGGAATCGGATGAGCGGTACGGCAGCGCATAAAAGACATATGGACAAATATTCATTTTTATTTATAAAGATTAACCATATGTCAAAGATTAATCAGGTTTAAAGGAAAATATTTTAATCACATTTTCTAATATTAAACTTGAGAATTCTGAAAACAGGAATTCTGATTAAACTAATGACGAGATACAATATAATAGTTTATTTCATTACCATTCTGAAAGGATACCAAGTTTTAAAATGATAAAAGAATATACAAATCTAATACATAAAAATGAATGTTTGTTTGTAGAATAGAATAATTAAAAAATAATTAATTCTATTTATGCTTCTCCTTTATATATCCTTCAATGAATCTATTCATTGCCCGCAAGAAAATAAATATCATTCTGCCTACCATGCTTAATTAAACAATATATCTTTTTTCAAATTTCAAACGATGTTTCCGATATTATTTTTACGGAAGCAACACGGCGGGTACCAGCTGGGTTTTAATAAAAATATGTAGTTATTGTACGCTAACTCCATGCAGGTCATTCTCAGAAGTAACAACTTTATTACAGATTATGGGAGAAGTTTTGAGGAGAGCCATTCTCGCAGTTTAAAATTGTAATTAAAAATGTAATTAAATTTTAGCGTTTTCCATTGTAACTTCCGAAAATATTAGTGCATTTTTTTTGCTCTATCTCAATTTTCAAAAGCTTATATTTTCATGGTATAAATATATTTTCTATGTTTAATCAATTTTAAAAGAAAATATTTTAATCGCATTTTCTAACTTGAGAATTCTGGACGAATATGAAACGAATCACGAGATACCATAAATAGTTTCTTTCATTAACATGCTGAAAGAACACCAAGCTTTACAATTCTAAAAGAATGCACAAATCTAATACATAAAAAGGAATATTTGTTTGTAGAATAGAATAATAAAAATAGAATAAATACTATTCATACTTCTTTATATATCCTTCAATTTCAGTGAGTATATTTGTACTGTCGGTAAGAAAATAAATATCATTCTTAATTAAACAAGATAACTATTACAAATTCAAAGCATATTTCCTAAATTATTTCTTCTGCGGCAGCAACGCGCCGGGTAACAGATAGTAATCGAATCTAAGGTTTTAGACACGTTTTTTCGCAACCGACTGCAATAAAAAATTTGGCACAATACAGCATTTGCCGCCAAAAAATCGCATACCAAAATTTTATATATCTTAAATCATTGCGCTTTTGAATTAACGCATTTATATATTAATGAACGTGCAGATAGATGACAATTAACACCTGATTGAATTTGGCCTCAAATTTGTAAGTATGTCTTACTGATATTGACTCTGTGTACCGAATTTCATATATCCAGCTCTCTTTACTTCATAGTTAGTAGGTTAAATTACATTTGGAAAGCGAGATAGCCAAATTTTCTGAAAACCAATTTTATTCAAAATTTTATAGAAACTTACAAACTTGTGTTAAAAACTGTATATCTAATGACATCTATCTAGCTGAATGCACTTTAGCATGAAATTGCTCTATTTTTGTCGAGACAGACATATAATGCCAACAATATGTTTTTTCTTTGTCGAGATAACTAGGGCCGCAATAGCCTGGTGGTAGGATCTTGTCTTCGGAACCGGAGAGTTTCAGGTTCGAGACTCGATTTCCCCGATGAACTGTTGTGTGAAAAAGCCTCTTGAAAGTTAAATGGTTAAATTCACGCTGGTATGGTGTGGAGAAGGAGATGCCAGTTTAGGTGTCGCTCTCGTTATCTGACTGTGGTTCAAAATGACGAGATTTGTCTCAATATAGCCTAAGTGTTGCTTTACAACGAATCGTTAATATGACTAAACTAAACTCGGGAGAACTAAAATGTGGAGATTCGTCAAAAGAATTCGATTCTTTTATGATTATAGTACTTTTTCCATGCGCATGCTGGAGAAGTTACCAAACAAATTAGATGTGTGAATATATTAGGGTATAGAACATAAAATGATATTAACTATGTTCTATAGAAAATCAAACTATATGAACTGTGTTCTATAGAACATAAAACTATACATGTTCTATATTCTAATGTAACATAAAAAGAATTCCTCAAACGCTATATGATAGGGGATATACTAGAAATAGAAGGAAGCCATAAAGTTCAAATGTTAAGATTTGAATCTCGCAGTAACATGTATCCTAAAAATAGAGACTCTGAAAGTGGAAAAAGGACACCATTTACTTTTTATGCCGGTGGAAATTCATAAAGCATAAAAGTAAAATTTTTGTGCATATCAGTTCAGATGGGCAAAACACTTGAGAGAATTTAAGATTTCTGGTTAGTTTGATAACCAATATCAAATAAATGGGGTCAGTTTTTTTCAATTATTTTCACACAATTTAAGAGATTTAACTAGCCTCACAATTGTATCACACGGCTTATTTATAAAATTTGGATTTTTCATAAAATTCATAAATAATGTCTGGATTGTTCATAAATGATTTTGCACTTATTGAATGTAACTGGTAAAGTTACATTCAATAAGTGCAATTGATGAAACTTGTCGATGAAACTGTATGTTAGGCTGGTAAGTAAACCATTTTTGCTAAACCACCAGAATGTTGCCTTGTGTCTAAAACAGACTTTTAATAATACTTCTTCAGCAAATAAATGCTTAGTTTGAATCATGACTTCCTTAACCATAGGTTTGCTGTAGGAATTATAAACATTGCAAAATATTTTGCTAGGATATAAACATGTATGAAACAAATTTCTTAAAAATTAAATTATTAAGAAATTGAGTTAAAAATGTCTTCAAAGCTGTAAAGAAACTTGTACATCTGGATTGGTTTTTTTCTTGGAAAATGTATGTTAAAAAGATATAAATCAAATTTTGAAAACTAATTCATGATGGAAATGAAAATTAGTTATTTACAGATAAAAACATGAAAACTATATATTTTTTCAATTATCTTTTATGCTGTTCTAGTTAATTTTATTTGTTTTATACTTGTAAAAATGTAATTTCGAAAAAAAAATTTCTCTAATTTTTGATGTACTAGGTATTAAAATTATTATACATTTTTATACCTTTTCGGCTGCTATAATAGCGTTTTTTATCGATAAAACTGTATGTTCTGAAATGCTATTTTTTAGTAAATTAAATAGATATTACTTAATTTCATATCCACAAATTATTTGTTCATAGTCCCTAAAATATATCTTGAAACGATAAATCTAGAGATATCGTATGTCATCTTATAACAAATTCATTGAAGGTATACACGATTACCCTCATGATCTTATCAACACAGTGCTCATAGGCTGCTATCAAAGGGCTCGAAACAGATCTATTTATTAAAGCATAGTGTAGATTAGAATGTACACAATTTGCTTCAATATTCCCTATTTAGATTGTAGCATAAACAGCTTACCAAAGGAGAATAAACGGTATTAATATACTATGGAAAGCATCGGATTTGAATTTCTAAAATGTCAAAAAAGTTGAATAAATTTAGTACAGCTGAATTACAATAGAAAGGAAATATATTCTATAAATTGAAATTGATTTTGAAATTAAAAGGAAAAAAAACTACTTTTCAAAATGTCCATATGTATAGGGAGTTTATAAAATAACCATTGAATTTAAATTCAAACGGTGTTTGAAAAGAAATCATATCTCATAACAAATGGAAAATTTAAACCATTCCATGTGTTTTCATTAAATTGCTACATATAATAAGGCTGTCCTATTATTTCCAAAAGCATTGGAAAACAATGTATTCCCTAAAGCTTTGATAATGTAATTTTGTACTTATTGAATGTAATTCTGGTAAGTCCACCGTGTTGTTAAGCCATCTGAATGTTACCGTTTTCGTGTGAATATTTTAAGCTAAGTTTTTGTGCAATAGCTGTTGAGGGTTAAGACCCTGAGGACAGAAGTCTGACTTCTAGCTCATATGAAGATTACGCACACATAACTCGCTTGCACTACACCTTTTTATAGAGGGGCTTATTCACGCATCTCGCAGATAGAATATGGAGGAAAGGACAGCCATGATTGAACCAGAACTCGAACCCAGAATACCCAGATGATCAGGAAAACGCACTTCCCCTAAGCTAGGAAGCCGGCACCCGTAAAATATTTATGTGGTTATTTAAATCTTCCGAAATTGCTGTTGGTGTCTTCATTTCATTGTTGTAAATCGTTGACTTTTTGAGCCACATTTGCATTAAACAGTGAAACAATTCAAAATAGGCAATGAGTTTTTTCCTATATTGTAAAATGGATTACTATTTAAATGTTGCTGTGATGAAGACACTGATGAATCAACTGCGTTTGGCATTTTGGTGAGTTTATAGCGGCGGATTTCAAACTAGGCAGACCAAGTTGTTACCTACAGTAGATAGACAGAAGGGGGCGAAAGCATATAGAAGAAGAAGCACACTATTTTCCAAATTACCAAATAAATATGCTTTTTAAGAAATACGTATTCTATGAATGATTAAGTGCTAGAAAAACATTAAAGCTTTATAAAGTATAATTGGTTTCTATGCGTTTTGTAATGTTCAATTAATTATCAAAATATTTATAGAAATCAAATATTTGTTACAATAATATTTTACACAATATGGATAGCAGGCATTTTGGTGTCATAATAGATAAATAAAAGTAAAATAGTTTGCAAAAACAATTCGTATTAAGAAATATTCAAAATACTAATAAAATATTGAAATAAAATAAATTGATAACATTCTAAAAATGTGCAGACATTTGAAACCAAACATCATTTTATTAAAAGAGAGACTCAAAATGTGCAAGAAAGTAAAAAGAGCTTATCTATGATGTAATAAATAGTGAAAGTAATTAAAGTAAGAATTGGTACCAAAATGTCTAAACTTTGAATCATATATTTAGTTCAACAAAAACAATTTAGCATGTTTTTATCGCTGTTGTGACATCGATTAGGATGTTTTGAATGCAGGAAAATAAAATTCTGACGACATGATTTTGCTTATTTCTAGCTCTTTTTTTCTGCTGAAAAAATGGCGATCGCAAAATTTAAGATACGTAATCTGATTACGTAAACAAGATGAGATCGAAGTGGACGAAGCGTTTCATAACAACACGGGGATAATGATGTGTAAAATAAATACTGACTTCACCACTTTCGTCATCTCGAGAGAAACTGATAAATTATGTAAACGTTGTTTTTATAATAAAAAATATTGATTTATCCCAATTAATCGATCAGAAAGTGAGTGAAAGAGTGATCAGAGTGAAATGATAAAATATAATGATTAGTGAAATCTGGTTTTATGATAGAAAATTTTTATTATTTATTTAATATGTATATAAATTTCAGTTTTTGGTTCCTGTATTTCTGAATTAAATCCAGACAAATGAATTTGATTTTATTCACTTTGGTAGTTTCTCTTAATTATGTAAACTGATAAACTATGTAAAAGTTGTTTTATAATAAAAAGACTGATTTTTCCCAATTAATCGATCAAAAAGATCAGCGGTTTCTTCGCAATTATCATCAGATCTAAGAAAGAAATGATAAAATATAATGATTAGTGAAACCTGGTTTCATGATTGACTTTTTTATTATTTATTTAATATAAGTTTCAGATTTTGGTTCCTGTATTTCTAAATTAAAACCAGACAAATGAATTGGACTTTATTCACTTTGGTAGTTTCTCTTAATATGTAAACTGATACACTATGTAAAAGTTGTTTTTGTAATAAAAAGATTGATTTAGCCCAATTAATCGATCAGAAAGATCAGCTGCTTCTTCGCAGTTATCATCAAATCTAAGAATGAATGATAATATATAATGATTAGTGAATTTTTTATAATTTATTTAGGATTTATATAAATTTTAGTGTTTGGTTCCTGTATTTCTAAATTAAATCTGGACGAAAGCCTTTGAGTTTATTCACTTTGATAGTTTCTTTTAACTATGTAAACTGATAAATTATGTAAGTTTGTTTTTGTAATAAAAAAAAGATTGATTTTTCCCAATCAATTGATCAGAAAGATCAGCGGTTTCTTTACAGTTATCATTAAATCTTTGAAAGAAATGACAAAATATAATGATTAGTGAAACCTGGTTTTATGTTAGAATTTTTTATTATTTATCAAGGATTTATATAAATTTCAGATTTTTGTTCTTGTATTTCTAAATTAAACCCAGACAAAAGTCTTTGATTGTATTCACTTAGTTAGTTTCTCTTATATGAAGGATTCAGATTGAAAATACTTTAATCATAAAAAAAATCGATCTGGAGAATTTGAAACGCTTTCAGATATTTCTATGTTCCAAAAAACGATTCTTGATTTTAGTTTATTTAATTTGTTGGTGATAATTCAAAAATACTTTGATCTAGACGAATGAAATTTCTTGTATTACTTAAAACAAAATTTTAATTTCATTAGAATAAGAATATGCAATTTAATTAATTTATTTAATTTGTAGAATAATAATATATTTTCGAAATTGTTATAATTTGCATGGACTTATATAATGTTGTTTTATATTAACTATATAAATATTATAAATATGTGTGTTCTTATGTGTAGTCTATTACATAATAAAAATAAGAAATGTAAAATCAAATTCAAAAGAAATGGTAATTTAAGTTAATATTTAAAGCACATAGGCGTTTAAATTTGACTTCTGTATTGAAATATATCCATTAAAAAAATATTTAACTATTAAAGTTCATACCCACATGAATACAGGAGTATTAATGTTAATTACGAAGCTAATTTTGCAGTTTGAGGTTCTCTATTTTTAATTTTGAGTTCCAAGAATGTTTAATAATAAAAGAAAATGATTAATAATTTCCGAATGCAATAGTTTTGTATAAATTATTAATATTCTATGAGAAAGATTTTATAAATGGTTGAACATAACGAATAGTAGAACAATTATTTCCAGTTGGTATTATGTTAGAATTAGTTATAGCATTTATCGGAAATAAACATCGCCTCAGCTTAAAAGAATTCATTAAACTTGATGTTACGTACTGTCTGAATTAATTAAGAAGCATCTGAAGAATGAATTGCCAAGAAGCAATCAGAGCGAACTGTCTCAATTAATAAGAGACAATGCAATATGTATGCAGATGATATGAATGGATTTTCTGTAACTGATAATCGATTTTTTTTGTGTGTAGTAATTTATTCATTGATTCAAACTTCAACAGTTTGAATGAAAATCTGCAAAAGTGAACTCCAAATTAATTACGCGCTTATTAGAAATTCCAGTAATAATATGCGTGTGTTTCATAATCATATTATGCTCATTCATATGAAAATTTAAAAGAAAATGTATTCCATAGAGGTAAATTCCATAATTAAGTTCTATTCATTATTAAGTAATGTGACTCTTGCAGAAGTATATCATCCAGTATCCAAAATTATCAACAATAATCTTTATTGCTGTCTGTAACGCCAGGTGGAGTATAAATATAATTTCGTCAATATTATCTGCATCATGTTTGGATTCTCTAATTTCAACTTTTGTTTTGGCATAAACTATTCAAAGCCCTTTTGTAACTCTAAGATAACAGATTTATTGGTTTTTCAATATATTGGGTCGTTCGGAAAGTCATTTCGTATTTTTGTGTCAAAATGAAAAGAAATTTTCATTTAATGAATAAATTATTTATTAAATTATAAAATTGCCATTCTGGTCTAATACCTTTTGGTAGTAACATGATTACACGCTCATAAAAGTTTTGGTCTTTGCTGTAAAAAAAACTGATCGAGGTGGTTTTTGGCCTCCTCATTTGAAGGAAAAATTTTGCAAATCAGTTCTGGTACTGATGTACTGTTAACACATCTTCTCCACACATATTGGCTAATTTATTTCTGGCTTGAACAGCATTTTTACCTTTTATAGCAAAAAAGAAAAAAATGACGAAAATGCTGTTTATTGCTCTCCATATTTAAAAGGGCACCATCCAAAAACTACTGCGAAGAATCAGCTGCACTTTTTCACACTCAAGCCTTGCTATATCAGCTCTTAAAACATAAAATGATTTTGCGGTTTAAGTATGAAATTGGGTGCGAAAAATGCAATTAAATCCTTTGTCAGGAAAAAACGAAATTACTTTCCGAACATGCATGAATAAAAATTAGCTATGAGATCGTGAACTTCAAGTTTTATTTACATTAGTTTGCACTAGATTGTAAGAATGATGAAGTTTGGGATTTCTATTATTTTACATTTTTTCCGATTCTTTATATTTTTCACTCCAATGCCCCAATATTTTTTTCAGCATTTTTCTGTTATGTATTTGGCATAGAATTTTTTTTTCTGCTAATGGTCCATTCGCTCAAATTTTAATTTTGATTTGAATTGCGTAACTTTTTAAAATTTACTATCAATCTGTCAATAAATAAATAAAAACTATCAATCTTTAACATCATATCCCTCAAGGTTTTGAGATGACTTGACACCATCAGTCCTGTACTTAAATCATTATTGACAATCTTCAGGTTTTTCCTTAATTCTGAGATCTCCATACATTCCCTTAAATAGTGGCAAACCGTACCCATTTCACCACAAATGCATTTATTTTCCTGCTTTTTTCCTGATCTTTGGAAATATGCATGAAATCTCCCATGTCCAGATATTAATTGGATTATAAGTGGAGGATATCTTCTTATTTTTGTTTCTGATTAGGAATACAAAGTCAAAAGTGACTCCTCCTTTCTTGGGCATATACCATCTGTCACACCATTGTAGTTTCATTTCTTTTCTCATTTCTCCTTTTAAAACACCAGTTGATTTGGGGATCATTTCCCAAGTAGCACAGTCTGTTGCTTAATATTGTGCGATATTATATATAAGTCGAATCGTTTAATGGGCTGAAAGAAAAATGGAGACAAAGCGGCCGAATGACAAGCACAAATCTCAAAACACTTCCAAACTAAATTGAACCAAAAAGAAGTTATTTTTTTATCTGCGAAAATCTACATTTATTTCTTTCCGACCTTCTTCAAGGAACTCTCATGTTTATATTACCGTCATGTAACTGGCCAGCTCCCCTGTAAAATGGATATTAAAGTTACTGTGGAGATATAAGATATCTTATATCTAAATCTTATATTATTTATTATAATCTTCATATTTTATACTATTTATTTATATTTTTTATTTATACTAGAGTAAATTAGGCCGCGCGACATTTACTTCATATTTCTCCAAAGTAAATCACGCATTAAATCCTAAATTAAATTACTGAAGAAATCTAGGAGTAGAAATTATTATCTTAGGATCCTTTATATTTTTATCAGTCGATTTATATCATGTATTTGGAACAAGAACCATCTCTCCTTGAAAATGTCTAGAATATCATATAAAGTTCAGTAGCCCCAAGCTACTAACCATTATCTCACGGGCCAGATATAAAAAATCTAATACTTCCGACAGAAGATTAATAATATGGAGCTGAAAGGGCTCAAGTGGTGGCAGATTTTGGTTTATAATACGACTTTCGTGTAGTGTTTGATCAGCAAACAGCTGCCTATCTCCCCCTTGCCTGGGAAAATGAGAAGCTGGCTGTGTGCTCAAGTTCTTGAGCGGTTTCCTCCGCCATCTGGAATCTTGTGGGGGGTGGGGGTCGGAAATTGTTTTAGAGGGCCCCCTTGGAAAAGATTTCAGTGTTTGCTTCCATGAAGTTGTTGTTTGCGAATGAAATTTAATTTCCATGATTTATTAAAAGTATTTTCATATGTTGCTAGTGTTTGAATTTAATGTCATCAAATGAGTCGTTTGAGATGTGTTTAACAATAATAACACTTTGCATTTTTTATTAGAAAGACTTATCTTTTTATTTTATTTATTCTTTTTATTGATGACATTTGTATCTTACCGCATATTTCTTTTATTTTGTACTTTCAAAAAACAAATTCACGTACATATCGTTAATGATTAATCGCTTCATTTTATACTATATACTATAACTTTATATTATATTAACTTTTATTCTATATACTTTTTATGAACTTTTTTTATTACCTTCATTTTTTAATTCCTAAAATTAGTTCACACTCTCCTTATGTATATTTATTGATATATACTTTTATACTATTTATTTATAAATGCTTCTTATTCATCCACTCAAGTTCAAATACACATTTTTTAAACTTGTAATGGTTGATACTTGATGTTAATATATGTTTTCAAATATTAATTAATTCAATACATATAATTAATTTCTAATACTTTAAATATGTTCCAGCAGTTTGTCATGAAAATTGAAATCGACGGACAGTAGCTCAATCAGTAAAATGCGAGGATTTCTTTATTTTTCATGTGAAGGTGAAGAAAGCGAGTTTAAATTCTTGCAAAAATCAATTTTTTTAATACTTAATAGTTTTTTATAATTATTTTATTTACTAAAAAGTAATTAATATAAAAATTTTATTTGTTGGTCCGAGTAGAAATTGAATTTAAAAAAGGGTTTTCTTTTATAGATTACTTGTCATTACTTTATGTTTTGAAATACATTTCTTTCCATTTCTAAAACTGCTAGTATTCTATTTTTTTATTCAAGCAATATATTTCCAAACATAAGCATTTCACCAATTAAAACGTGAAAAGAGTGTTAGAGAATCTTTTATTTTTTAATGAACTTGACTTAGTGAAGTATTCCATGTATTAATTTTTTCTGAGGTTTGTAATACATATCTCTCTATTAATGAAGTTGAATGTGTATGTGTGTGTTGGCATTTTACAAGTCTCTTCTTTTGACTTAAAAGGCACATGCATTCTTTAAGAAATTTGGCACATGGATTCCTAACTTGTTTCCAAATTTATCAATGCACTCTTCAAGAAATTAAAATAGGGTGCTCTGAGCAAGTTTTAAAAAAATTAATTAAAATTTCAATTAATTAAATTCATTTGAAATTTAGATATTATCCAATATAGCTCCAAATAAGATTATAGCACAAAAAAGATCTTTATATCAAGTTAATATCGGGTAAACTGTCTTTTAAAATATACTAATTTAATAATCGAGCAAAGTTTTGACGAATTATGGCAATTTTTAAAGTCTTTTTGTCCAATTTCCAATAATGGAATACATTGTCGTCTTAAAAATCAAACCCCTTTCATTGTTACGTCAAATATTTAATGGCATGATTTTCTTTCACGGTTGATTGCTAAAGAAGAAAGCTTCTTCTTGATATCTGTGTAACGAATAAAAGTTTAAACTACCAAAAGCTCGAAATTTAGAAGATAGACGAACCAAAAATTTTCGTTTTCAATAGTGCGATGATGATATGGGACTGGTCTTTAGTAGAATGGTTCATTCACACAAATACACTTCTTATTTAAGGCAATTAAAATAACGCGGTTCTAATTCCATCCATTTGGAGGGTGAGTATATCAATCTATAATCAAACAATTTATCTGACATGATATATAACTATTGTTATCATCTAACCAATTTATGATCAGAAGTGATTACTGCATAACAAACGTATATATGCATAATATATATGAGTAGTAAAATAATAGATTTTTTCTAATAGAATACATTTTATCTATACATAGCAATTAAATAAATTTTAATTGCTATGTATAGGTAAAAGGTATTCTAAAGGTATAAGTAAAAGAATACCTTTTACCTGTTTACTTTAGAACGGTCTGATTGTTACCAAAATGATACGATAGTAATCACAAACGTTTTTTATTATTTAATGAATTTACATTTATATTTGAAAGAACAATGACAAAAGAAGTTATGAAAGAGAAAAGCTTTCGAGCACAACCATTTAGAAAAAGAATGCATTAGTTACACTTCTTTCCAAATGCTGGATGGATGTGTGTTTGACAGAAGACTGTACTATTGTTTTCAATATTGAGTCTGATGCCACAATAAAATTACAAAATAAATTAAGCTTTTATATACAGACTATGAAAGTTGTAGGAAAATAAATTTTTAAATGAGATACAGAGACAGAAAGAAAAGAAGCCTAAAAAAATCATTAATAAAATATAATGCGGTTCTATTAGGAAACAAACGAGTGTATAATTAAAATAAATGCACAAAAAATATGTTTCACAAAATTTAATTAAAAATTCTATTGACAGAAAAGATATTTTTTCCTCAAATTAATATTACATAGTATGTAATTAATTGAACATAACCTTAAATTAATTAACATTAAGATCATCTAACCCACGAACAGTATTTTCAGTATTTACTGACTTCCCATGTGTAAAAAATGTAGACGCCATTTGGTACACTTCTTTTTTCTTTCTAAAGTCATTTTCCCATGACTTCTATAGTTTCCACATGAAGTTTCTAAAGTCATTTCCCATGAACCCATTTCGATCCTTTATTTTAACTGCATCTGACTCCAAACAGGAAAATTTATTTTATAACCTCACTGCCTTTATAAGATATATTTTAAAAATTATTTTTACTTTATACATTATTATTGCCCTATAAGTATACAATGGGCTCTAAGAATTTCTTCTTATCCCAAAAGTTTATTTTAAATCTATCACAAAAACATTTTCCGTAAAGAATATATCTTAAATGTCTTTACAAAAGGTCGGTTTGGTGGAGACATCTGTTTGGATGATATTTTATTAGAGAATCAAATTGCAAGGTTGAAAGTACCTCCCAATAAAAAAGAGCAAAATCGATGCCGATGACAATATCATCTTGTTCCGGCTGTCAACGCTGTAGATTTTTTTTATCTTGTCCCAACAATGGAACGGAAGATGAGGACTAGTTGGCGTCAGTTTTTGCTCGGATCAAACTTTTCCAGGGGTATAAAGAGAGCAGACAACGCGGAAGGGAATCGTTGAGCGTCGCCATCACGCTAAACCCCTTTTTTTTCTGCCGCATCAGATAACCTTTATAACAGTTTTAGAGATCTAATACTGTCTTCTGGAAAAATTTGAAATTCTAAAAAAGGTATTTTTTATTCTGAAATTGCAAAAAAATTGTTATAGGAATAAAAAGATATCGTATCTTTTAGAAATAGTCTGTCAAGAATATAATTATAAGTTTAGTTTTAGCTTAGTTTAGTTATATTAACACATAAAAGGCGGGAGTCGTAGTACTACGATTTGATCCGCGTTACTTAGCATACTTTCGTCTAGATCCCCCGCCTTTAATGTATTAACGCTCCGTTGTAAAGCAATTCACAGGCTTTTTACGGACGGACCTCGTCATTTTTAACCATAGTCAGATGACGACACCTGAACTGCTACTCTCCTTTCTAAACCACACCAAAATGGTTAACACTCTACACAAAATTGTAATGCCTATTTTTCTTTGTGCGCGTTATAGAATATAATGATGCATGAAATGAACCAAAATCTAAGAAACAGTTTGAGATGCAAAGAAGTTATGGGTAAAAATATATGTACGTATGCATTTATTCCCTAAATGTGATTCTTGTTTTGATTTTATGTGTAATTTTTTGAGCATTCGATACCAACAAATTGAAGCGTACGTTTCCAAGGATCAGCTTAGATTGATTGTTATACATTCATTCATCTTACATTTCTTCAGAAACCCATTTCATACATCGCTGCATCTTTCTGGAAATCAAAAGCCGATGCAGTTTTCTTTAAACTTTTAAAAACACTTACAAAGACCCTCCAAGTAACTTCTTTTAAAAGTTTTTCCTCCTCAGAATAGACTTTTATTTCGTAATTGAAACTCTTTTTATAGCAAAATAAAATCTGAGGAAAAATAAAATATTTAAGAATGAAATGGTCGTGTACTGGAAACCTTTTTTTCTTTTTGAGAGGAACTTCGCCAGACAGAAGGAGCTGTAGTTTAGATTCTATTCGGAAACTGGAAGTTTGTTGAAATCGATGATTCGCTTAAAATGGAGGCTTTAATCGATTAAATTTTTTATATACTTATTTCCCTTTTCCTTGAAACAACCAATTTTCATTTAAAGTACAGTTTTGAAATTTATTTATTTGACAAATCCCATTTAAATTGTCTGGTTCTAGATTTTAGGTTTTCTAATACATTATAACTGCTACTATTTGATTTAACTTACGGTGGAGCGCTGGCCTGGTGGTAAGGTCTCGGCTTCGGAACCGGAGGGTGTTAGGTTCGAGACTCGATTCCACCAAAGAAACGTCTCGTGAGGGTGTATCTTGCATGTTAAATGTGTCGGACCAAACGTCCTCCAGCTGATGTGGAGAGGGGGGGGGATGCCGTTCTTCTGTCGTTCTAGTCATCTGACCGTCGTTCAAAATAACGAGGTCCGTCCTAAAATATCTCTAGTGTTGCTTTACAACGGGACGTTAATATAACTAAGGTAAACTAAAAATTGATTTTACTTTCTGCATCTTTTTCAAATTATTCCTAGTCAATTATCTGCACAAATTTGCGTTAATTCACAAAATTACAAAGTGTTCCATGACCATAGGATGACATATGCTAATAAACTTGTGATGGAAGATAGAGTTTGTATGTTTTAAATTTTTCAAAAGAAACACATGCCCATGAGATCTGTATGCTTTAAGGCAAAATGAAAATTCTTGTAAATACAAACGATGATGTATTTCTCTAAATATCTTTCCGTAACTGACAAGCAGGCTATGGAAGTCAGCGATTTTAAGCCGAGAGAACGTTTCTTGCGTTTCTTGAGAGCGACATCTTGGGCCAAAAGTTAGCTGCAGACGTGTATCAACCCTTTTTACGGGGAGGACTTCATTCATGTATCTCATTCATTCATCCACATATCGTAATTTAGATCTTAACCAGAGAACGATCCCTTCTGATCCAGTATCCCTGTAGTATAAGCTTAATAACCAGATAACAATCTCAAGACTGAGTGTTCACTTTTGACTTGTGGATATATAATCTGGCTACGAGCGCTAAAGCTCTCTGTTAAATATAAATCATTTAATTAATTTAATCATTTTTTATCTCTAAATCAATTTTGAGTTTCTACAGAGTTTATTTATTTCTGAACATGCAGACTGACAAATTGTCAACCGCTTGGTCGATTTTATCTGCATATCGAATTTTATTTATCTAAATTGTTTTATTTCGTAGCTATCGTATTTATATTCAAACAGCCAGATAGACAATTTTCCTCAGAACACGATTTGATCAAGATTTAATAAATATACTAATTAGGCGTAAAAATTGTGTACTTAATTCCAACCGACTAGCTTAAAGCGTTTTTGTTATTTTTGTCACAGACAGACATGCATTTTCCTAAAATAGATTTCCGAACTTGGAGCTGTGATTCGTCAATATCTCGAGTTCGAATTTGTTTTATGACTACAATATTTTCTCTGTACTACATATATGAGAAAGTGGATAGATAGAAATGAAGTCTATGCATTATAAAACTATACATTATGATAAAAAATGCTGCCTATATACATTCAAACCTATCTGGTTGTGAAATAAATATCAAGATGAAGCAACAACCAAGTATATCGTATTCACATTTCTGCCAAATTACCAAATGAATCATGTGTAGACCTTCTGTAGTTTAATGTAAAACAAGTAATATGAAAAAAAATTAATTCCAATCCCTACTTAGGTCAACAAAGAGAATTTTAATTTAGTTAATTTTTATTAAATAATTATCAAAAAAGTTATTGATTTACGCAAGAATTGAATTGCATCTTCACTTGAAAATTAGAGAAATCCTGGCATTTTACCGAATTAGCTATTGCCTGCGAATTTTAATTTGCGTTACAAACTGCTAAAACTCTATTTAAAGTATTAAAATTTATTAAAGAATTAATATTAAAAAAAGTTTTATTAACATTTGTACTGTAGGTCTAATGCCACTTGGTCATACCAAGCCCGAATGAGCGGAGCTCTTTCGAATTAAAGCAGAGGTATGCGCCCTTTGTTGTTAACGAGCACCATTAAGGTGAAAGTATCACTTTGCTCGAACACAACCCTTTTTAGAGGACGTTCGAACTCATTCATACACTCATCCATCTGCAAATCAGAATTGAGATCCAAATCAGAGACCGACTCATTTCTGATTCAGTACCCCCAGAGGTATGCTTTGCTATGGGGACTTGGAGGACTTTGCTGTCACAACCTATTGAACGTGCCCCACATGCCATTAGCCAACACGGCTGTCTTTGTCCGAGACGAGGACAGAACTCGCTGCCTTTCGGTTGCGAGACTGACGCTTTTCCAACCAGGCTACCGGTCCACTTTATTGTCATCGAGTGTCATCTACTACAAGTTTAAAAAATGTTTTTGATCTTGAATGGATGAATAAAAAGTACTCTATTAACAATTGAAAATGTGAACAAGATCTATAAATAAATTTATATGGGGAGAGTGTGAACAAATAGTAAGAAATGAAAAACTTCCCAGACGAATCCGTTTTAAAACATTTCTAGACAGTGATATTCAAATTTATTTGAGCATTATAAATTAATAATTTCATTTAAAAATAAGGCGCATTCATTCACTAGCTTAAACAGTAGCATTCAAAACATGTCTATTTATCTTCTGTCTGCTGATTAAGTAACATCTTGTTACCGAAAGAGAGCAATTAGCTAATTCTTCTTCACTTAAAAGAGTGACATTCTACGCTGTTCCTTTTATTCTATTTTTTTTTTATTTGTTCGCTGGTGGGTTGTGGAGTTGATTTATTAGGTCTTCTGTCAAATAGAACACGGAGCAAAACAAGTCAAAAAGAATCCTCGAAAGACTGCGAAGAATTAGTGTCAGGTACTTAGAACTCGCATGCAGTTATTTTGGTGAAAAAGAAGGCGCAGGCTTTCAGTGTAAGAATTTTTAGTTCTGTCGGCTGAAAGTATCGCTATCATTCCACACTCAAATAGTTAAGGCTTAACTTTCCGTTCTCAGCTATTTGATATTCTGTGAAAAGTTTTAACTTGTTAGGAGCAATGCTAGTGATCTAAACCATGTTGTTAAATACTTAATTATAAAAATTAGAGACTCAATGTTCGAATAAAAAAGATTTTCTTTTTTAAATGCAGTTTGTAAAAATTTGAACTCATCTCTTTGTAATAATGTTTTCAGATTTAGAAAAAAAAACCTCAGTGGGTGTGGTCTCAACAAAACTTTCTCACTTCATCTCTAATAATGGTGTTTTCCGAGAGAACACGGGCCGCGGTGGCCTGGTGGTAAGGTCTCGGCTTCGGGACCGAAGGATTTCAGGTTCGAGACTCGATTTCACCGAAGAATCATCGTGTAAGAGGGTCTCTTGCACCTTAAATCCGTCAGGCCAAACGTCCTCCCGCTGGTGTGGAAAGTGGGGTGCCAGCTCAGTCGTTGTCCTCGTCATTTGGCCGTGGTTCAAAATTACGTAGTCTGTCAGAAGATAGCCGTATTGTTGCGTTACAACGGAACGTTAAAATAACTAAATTAAACTTCCCAGCGAACACATTGAATAAACTTGGCATAAAATTTTAACGAAGTATCAACATATGACGTGAATTTAGCATTTTTACTGAATCTGTCTTGTCATCCTTGGTGAATTATTTGGCGATAAATTTTTGGCATAATAGTTTCCGAAAATGGAATTTATATTTTGAGGCGCGTTTTCCCCAACCGAGTGAAATAAAAAATTGTCACAAAACTGCACTTTTAATGACAAAATTGCATATGAAATTTGATATATTTAAAACTTACATCTTTTTAAACTTCCAATGGGTGAAACTGGATTTTATTACAGTTTTTTTTCAAATATAAATTCATTAATTAAAATTAATTAATTTTTAATGCTTTAAATAGAGTTTTAGCATTTGTGATGAAAGTTGAAATCAACTGGCAGTAGCTAAATCGGTAAAAAGCGCGGATTTTCGATATTTTTCACGTGAAGGAGAAGAAAGCGAGTCTGAGAAATCATAGACCACCATCAGCTTCATAAATCAGAAAAGAAAAATATTGAAAGGGAATAAATGGTAACAAATGAAAATATTAGTCCAACACCACATTTAGAAAGGAAAATTGCAAAGAATCACTTTTTATTTTGCACTTAATATGGTGACACTATCCTATGTATATACATATTTATATTAATTGTTACTATTTAATGAAAACAACTAAAATATAATATTTCTTTGTTGACCTAAGGAAGAATTGACTTTAATTTTTTTGTATTATTTGTTATTACTTATCTGCGTGAGAGTGATTAAAATAAATAAAATGAATGTTCACAATCTTAGTATTTTATTACAGGCGGTTCAATTAATGGAAACACATTATTATAATAGTACTTCTGAATTCTATTTAAAAATATTTAGAAGAAAAATTGCCTTGAACTAAAAATGACACTGAAAAATAACTTTTTATGAATTTTAATATAGTGAAAAAAATTTTTATTAAGAGATAATGTGTTCCAAAAATGTTGGAAAAAAAGAACTTAAATTCTGATTGATTCGTAGAACTGGAATCCTAGAGAGAGGGTTTTCTATGATTTTCATATCACACATGGGACTCATCAGAACACCGTATTTACAGAGGGACAGACTTAGAAATATTATTGGTAAAATCTCGAAACTTTGTTTGTCTTTTAAAGCTTTCATAAAACTTTAAAAGCCTCGAAGCGTAGAATAACTTACTGCTTATAGGAACACAAATTTTACTCTTAAAATCCATTATTTAACCTCATTTATTTATTAAATTCCTACCATTAGTTCCCAGTACCCATATATATATTTATTTATCTTGATCTAATTTTCTATCGTTAATAAACTGCTTTTTATTAATCACACAAATTCAAATACATTTTTTAAAAAACTTGTATTGGATATTAGTAGATTTAGTAGATATTAGTACTCGATTTTAATAAGTGGGTTCTTGCCACCAAATATTAATTCATTAATTTAATTTAATTTTTAATACTTTAAATAAAATTTTAGTAGTTTGTAATGTAAACTGACATCAACAGGCAATAGCTCTATCGGCAAAATGCAAGGATTTCAATACTTTACACGTGAAGAATAAGAATTCAATTCTTGCGATATAATTTTTAATTTTTTTGCTAATTATTTGATAAAAAGTGATAGAAATAAAATTCTTCTATGTTGGCGTAAGTAGGAATTCAATTTTTAAAAAATATATTAATTGTTTTGTTTTGTTTCAGCATTTACTATAGTTATTTGTGACACATTTTTTTTTTTACTTTTAGGAATGAAGATAAAAATTAATTTATTATTTTTGTCTATGTTTGAGAAGTTTTTTAATCCCTACAAAACGTTGTTTTTTATAACATTAATATAAATTGAATAGATTTTTTTACAATTTGTCTTAATAATTATTAACTGTATAATCAAATCATGATTCGAAGAATTTTTTTAAACGTTTAAATGCACATTTATTGATATTGTAAAATAGAAAAACAAATAGCAGGGTTCAGAAATATATTTTCTCCAATAAATACTATTAGTATAATGTTGCAATTTTGTATATTTCTTCAGAAAATTTGTATTTTTTTATTGCACAGAATCTTTAATGATTTATTGTTGGAAAAAATGTTGGATTATAAAATTGGGAGAAAATACATGGAAAATTAAATAATTTTTTGAAACAATGTTGATTGCTCTGTACTAAAATAAATATCATATATGCATTACAACAACAATAATATTATGCTTAAATATTGTTGTTTCGTATTCTCTACATAATATTGTTGTTCTGTAACAACAATATTATGTAGAAAATACGAACGTATTTTCTACATAATATTGTTGCTCAATAACAACAATAGTATGTAGAAAATACGAAATCTTTGAATTAAAAGTCGTTTGGAAGTAGGCTATTACAAGAACAAAATTTGAGACTCATAAAAATGATTGACGATTTTGAAGCAAGATTAGAATTTCAACTTAAAATAAAATTTCTGCTTTAGATTACAACATCTTTATCTTAGAATTGCGAAGGCAATCAGAGTCGTTACTTCTCTTTATGCATATTTAAACAACCGGTTTCCATATCCAGATAAAACTAGTCACAACCGATTATATGATAAAGTTAAAAATAGAGTCAAAACTGTTTCCTACTAAAATCACTCAGTGAAAATGTCGAATGGAGAATTAATAAGCTGCTTGTCTTAAAAAGTGATGAATTACTTTTTATTAAAATCTCAAATTCAGCTTGACTTATTTCTTCTGACACGATATATGACAACATGATTGAAATATATTGTAAAGTGTAATTTATTACAATGTAACAAAATCAAACATAAAGTAAATTACGAAAATATTAAATCATTTCTAGAGCTTTCATGTCAGACGATCTTTTTTTAATGCATTTTTATTTTTTCTTTATGATTGAGTTTCATATTAATAACTGATTTAAGCGCACCATAAAATACTTATAAATCTTATTCGAAATAAAAAATTATGCCGTTTCTGTTACATAAAGAATTTCAACTAATGCTATGTTTCTTTTCACTATATATTTACAGTCCCTAAAATCAGGAATAAATAGTTTAAAGTTGTCTCTAAGATTTAAGGTATCCGACTACGTTCGAAGGAATTTTTTTGAAAAATTGGATTTTTTAAGCATTATTTAAAACTGTAGTTTTTAGTTGTATAGTCGATTATAATGCAGAATACTATAAATGCAACACCATTACTTGAAAATATAATATATTTTGAGAAAAAGGAAAATTTCTAGCACCTGTTTTTATTTGTTGCAGCTATCCTGTTTTTCTTCATATACAAGTTATCAAATACAATAATGAACGAAATAAACCAAAATCTAAAACAATTTGAGATGCAAATAAATTATGAGTAAAAATATACGCATATATACATTTTCCCCTAAATTAGCAACTTAATGATTCTAAAAACACCGATAAAGGAAAAAGTATAACACTAAGAATGAAACTTTTGCTTCATTTAATTGCCCCTATTATTTAAAACACATGTTGAAAACTTTATGTAAATATCTCGATTAGGTTTTGAGATGTATTAAGGGGGAAAGTTTTTATGAAAATTAAGGTTTTGTGATATGTTGACGGAGAAACGTTTTTATGAAAATTAAAGTTTTGAAACATGTCAAGGGTGGTGAAATTTTATGAAAATTATTTTGAGAAAACTGAAGTTAAAAACCAATTTTAACCGAAAAAATTTGCGACCCTGGATGATAGCTCTGGCGTATCTTTTCCTAGAAAAGATAAAGTGTTTTTGTAAGAGAAAAGTCTGAACTACAAGAAATAACAATTTAAAAAGCATTCGCCAATGGGGTCGAAAGATGGTGTTTTTAACGTAGTCGAATACCTTAACTATATATAAAAAAACAACGGATTTAAAAAAAAAATCTATGTACTTTATTGAAGATGATATCATGTCCACGCTCTGGACGGGGGTGGAGTTGCTTTTGAGGAGAAAGCTCCCTGAGCACTCAAGGGCATAAGTGTGATTCCTAGCTCATAAGACGATGAAACTCACACATTCGCTTGCACAACCCTTTTTTACAGAGAGGTTTTTTCACACACCTGACAGATAAAATACAGGGTGTAAAGGAACCATGCCAAAAACGGCACACCCAGATCTCTGGGAAGACGCGTTATCCCTAAGCCAGGATGCTGGCATGTATTGGATTATTGAGATTTGGTGTTTTGCAGGTAGAAATAAACTTTTTCTTAACCCTTTGGCCTACACGATATGTGCCAACTGCGAGAACTATAGTAAACAAGAAAGTCGATCGCGTGCCGTGCCATTCAACTGTTCAGCCGTGTATCCGAACTGGCGCAAAATGTGTACTGTTCATGACATCTATATTCCAGTGCAACAAAAGGAATTCAACCAAAAAAAAAAAAAGAAAATATAATAATCCTAAATAATAATTTTAAAATGTCTAGGGTGTAATCCTAATTAGTTGATAAGGTTACAAAAATATTTTATTATTTCAAAGTATATAATGAATCAAAAACAATTTGTAAATTAATACTTAGTTAATTTAATGAAAATTAGTAGTCTTCAACTGTATGGTAGCTGCAAACATTTCTCACCACGTGTCAGACTCGTGGCTTTTGTTTATGACACAAATTCTTTACCACGAGTCAGTCTCGTGGTTTTCGCTTATGGCACAAATTCTTTCCCACGAGTCAGACTCGTGGTTGTAGGCCAAAGGGTTAAGAGCACTATACTCAGAACAATGCTTAATTATGATTTTATTACAGCAGAGTTTTCCGTGACATCGTTATTAATTTATAAGGAAAATCAGACATAAAGAAACAAATAAATTGCGATTTTTAAGACCGCCAGATTCTTTAGGGGATTTTTAAAGTACGTCATTATCGCCAAGCTCCGTTATGCATAACATGCCAAGATTTCACCTAGATGTTTACATTGAGGATTTTTTTGACAATTTTGAGATTGCGCCAAGTTTCATTATACATAAGATGCCAAGATTGTTTCATTACCAATCTACTTAATGATTTTCATAATAAATCAATGTCGTCAAGTTCCATTTTGCAAAATATAATGAGATGATGACATTCCACAGTTTACATGGTGGTTTTCAAATTACGCCAAGTATGTATAAGAAGCCAAGATTATTTGACGATTTTTAAAATACGCCACGATAACCGAGCTCTGTAATATATAATGCGCCAAGATTTCATCAAAAATGACAGGAAAAGGCTGGCATTTTTTCAGTTCCTAATATTAGTTCACAAGCTTCCTATATTTATTTCCTTTATTTATATATCTTGCACAAATTTTCAGTTGTTAATAAAATAATTTTCATTCATCCACAGAAGTTCAAATGCATTTTTTGAACTCGTAGTGGTTGACACTTGATGTTAATACAATTTATTTACATACATTAATTCATTAATTAAGTGTTATTAATTTTAATACTTTGGAGTTGTCAAATTCATCGCCAAGTCTGCAAATAGTCGCCAAGCTTAATACACTTTATTTCAACTAATTTATGATTAATTTTTCATTTCTTTTCTTTTTTTTATATATCTTGTCATGTACATTTTTTAAAACTTGTAGCGGAAGACACTGAATGTTAATACAGTTTTTTTCAAATTAATTATTTAAATTAACTTTTATTAATTAATTATTTAAATTAACTTTTAATAGTTTGAAAGTTTTTAATGAAAGCTGAAATCAACTGGCATTAACTCAATCGGTGTAGTGCAAAAATTTCATTTTTTTCACGTGAAAATGAAAAATGCGAGTTCAGTTTTTCCGAAAATCGATAGTTTCTTGATACTTCATAATTGTTTTAATAATTATCTTATAAAAAGTAACTAAAATAAAAAATATCTTTGTTGACCTCAGTAGGAATTGAACTAAATTTTTTTTGTATTACTTGTTTTTCTTTAATCTGTATTTTAAAAATAAACAATTATCAGAACAATTTATTTGTGCAATTAAATAGGAAATGCACATTGTGATTAATATAGGATGCTTTATGCTTTGAAAAGAAGTAAATTATATAAACGCATCAGATAAAACAAATATCACTGATTTAATGAATTTAAATTAACACAATTACCTAAATAACAACCTTAAAATTCATACACAGCTTGATATATAAAGTAATGGCAAATAGGCCGCAGACCCAAAAATAAGTTTTTAAACTAAAAGTAATTGTTGAAAGACTTGCCATTTGGAAAAAAACGTGCTTCACATGCTATTATTTATACAAATGAATTGTTATGTTATTGTTTATTTTCATTTCAATGAATGTGCTTTACACGTTTTATATGGGTTATAATTTGTTTTTACATATTAAATTGAAAAAGATCTGACTGTAGTATTCATTCGCCTTTTTTCAGTTTTTTAGTTATCAAAAAGACTTTTTTGTGTCCTTAACCCAAACTCAAAACTATGCTAACGAATTATCAGGGCACAGTTATAAGACTAAGATGTTTCCAGATCTGAATTTCATAATAAATAACTTAAATTTCAAAAGAACTAGGTACTTGCCTAACAAAACACAGTTCAAATTTTTATTTCTTTATTTCTCTTGATCCGTTGTAAATATATTATTAAAGATCATTTTGAATAATCAAAATTTATTAAAACATAACAAAATAAATAATTAGTACATATGGGCTCTGCTTATTTTTTGATTACATGCGCATATGTTACTGCTACAGTTCATACATTAGTTAATCTACATATTTACTAGAGTAGCGTGGAAAATTGTTTTATTTTTCAAATTACCTAGATAAACTGCAAATTACCGCCTGAGTACTAACTATAGTGAAAACAAAAACTTTTGATGAAAAAATGATTACATGTCTGTATACAGAAACTAAACATTTATTTATCTTTTAATACCTAAAGAATCAAGTCAATACAGCCGAACAATCAATAAATTAGTTGTATCTTATGGCATTTATCATAGACAAGCCCGCTGAAAAAATCAGCGATTTCAAGACACTTGTTAGATATCCTATACCTTTTTAAAAGAAATAATGTTACTTCCTATGACAATCATGCCAAAATTACTAAATTTTCCATAACCCATTATTTTCTATATAAATGTTTCTAAGTCATTTATCTGTCTGTTGAATATAGTGCGTGCTAAAACCCATCTCATCAATTAGACTTTTGAAATCTCTTTCGAAAACTTTTGAAAGGTTGTGATATTGAACGTCAATTCTTCTTGGTAAATATTGGATAATCTGAGATAATGGTAAATGATGTCGCACATGCATGAAGAATTCCTGATCAACTCCAATTTGTTTAAAATGAAGACGTTCTTTGGTCTTTTGTGATAGGAGCTAATGGAACCTGAAATGTTGGGAAGAATGTTAAAGTTATCGTATCTAAAAATTAATAAGAAATTCTTTATTGTATTTTAATATTAGCTGGTACCCCGCGCTTTACTGCCGCAGAAGAAATAATTTTGGAAATATCATTTGAAATTCAAAATAATTCTCTGTTTAGTTAGGAATGATAGAAAGGATAATATTTATTTCCGAATAAAATAAGAATAATATTTATTTTATTCGGAAATCATTGGATTCATTGATATTAAAAGATATATAGCGTAGATAATATTCATACTATTTTATTAACTTTATTATTCAAGAATTTAAGGTAGGAATTATTATTTTTTGTTTTTCCCTCATCAATAGAAACATATAAGTGCAAATAAGAGCAAGTAATAAGTATTCAACATTTCCACACAATCGGATGAGCGGTAGGGCACCGCATAAGGGACATTTAGACAAAGATTCATTTTTATTTGCATAGATAACATAATTTTACTATGCCTATAACCATCCCGTAAGAACAAAAAATAAATATTCGAAGTTTCATCGCAATCTGATGAGCGGTACAGCACCGCATGAGACATACAGACATTCATTCATTTTATTTATATTGATATATCATAAATATTTATGAAATGGTTTCATTTAATAAAGTGATAAAAACCAAAAATAATAAACATAGCAAGGATAGATATAAATTGAAAAAAAATTTAAATAAATCATTTACATGACACTATGAAAAATTATAGGATCAAAATTATTTTTTATCTGTCACTGTTTCATTGTTCTGAAGTCCGGTGATGTGGTTCTAGGTCCCAGGTCCGATCCTTGAATTGGACAAGATCAACTCAGCCTTTCAGTGGGCCGATAAACTGAGGACGAAGCATGCTACTAAACACTGGGGGTTCGTTAGGCTGACCACCTGCCCAGTACATAGAAGTCGCGATGGCCTGGTGGTAAGGTCACGGCTTCAGAAACGGATGGTTGCAAGCTGGAGGCCCGGTTTGGTAAGCCGGTCTGGTGCACGTTAAATAGGTATGGGTCAAACGTCCTCCCCCTGGTGTGGTGTGATAGTTTAGAGTGGGGGCTGTCAGCTCAGGTGTCGTCCTAGTCATCTGACCGTGGGTCAAAAAGACGAGGTCAGTCCCAAAATAGCCCTAGTGTTGCTTCAAAACGGGACGTTAATATAACTAAACTAAACCAAACTAATGACCAGTACATATGTATAGATTACGTTAAACTTCAAAACGGGACGTTAATACAACTAAACTTAACTAAACTAAACCAAACTAATGACCAATACATATTTATCGCACTCCAAGACCCTAGGAAATCAGACATGAGTATTGTGATCCTTCCCTACATAACAACAGACTCCTCCCAACGGGGAGTACCTCAAAAAAGGAGGCTGAGAAGCTTCCAGTATGATGGTTGGTTTTCGCCACTCTGGTGGAAACTATATCCCATCGATGATGAGACATACTTCTCACAGGAAGGTTTCTACCACGGCCGGTGAGGACTCTTGAGACACAATCTCAGTTTCTGCAAATGTTACTGTCTCGCCTTCCGGTCATTCTGATTTTCCAGTGCGCCTTCTGACTGGTCGCAGCAGTCAGTTTGTGATATTATTTAAGTTTATTTTTAATTCTGAGAAATATATTTTCTAGATTGAATTAATAATTAATTTAGGAATTGAGATCAATGTCTTTATACACTAAAATGACATGCTTGCGTTTGATCACAATATGTTAAAAATAACCCTATTCATTAAAAGTAACAAGACAAAATTTTCTTCCTGAAATCGATTCCTCTGTTATATTAGATAACAAAAAGAAATATGTCCTTGCGTCAAAAAGAACGAAATGCTTTAGTAATACTTGTTGCAATATTAATTATTTATGATGGACAATTAATTTAAAAATTGAGATCAATGTCTTTATACACTAAACCAACATTCATGCGTTTGATCTCAATGTGTTAAAAAAACTATACATAACAAGTAACAAGACGAAATTTTCTTCCGGAAATCGATTCCTCTGTTATATTAGATAACAAAGAGAAAAAAGAAAAAATATGTCCTTGCGTCAAAAAGAGAGAAGTGCTTTAGCAAGTCGGTGATGCAATATTATCGAGGAAAAACAAACCTTATTGTCAGGAGAAGCGTTTATAAATCGTTTCCCGAAATGGTCCCGGAATTGGAAAACATTGAAGGCTCGCTTCATCACACACGTCTCGACCAATTCTCCTCTTTTTCTTTCCTGGAAATAAAGGATTAAGTGAGGACACTGGTCAGAAACTAAGTGGAAACACTATCCCACTTTTTTATTCTTTTTTTTCTTCGTTTTGTTTCTGCCCGATATTGTTTGCTGATGTAAGAACCAAATGTGGCTGCAATTCGGAACTTGAAACGTAAACACATTTTGAATAGTTGGCGTTGTTCTTTTTTATCTCTCTTTTTTTTTTTTTTTTTTTTGTAGACTTTGTCATGTGACGTGATTTTTGTTGACTGTTTTAACACGTTTATAGATATTATGAGGCAGACAGAATAAATAAGTTTTTGCGAGTGCAGACTGACTGTTCTCTCTTTTTTATAATGCGTGACATTTTGATAGTTAAAGATTATTTTATTCTTGAAAGAGGGGTTTCATACAAATTTAATTTTGTTAAATCAAATAACTATTTTTATTATTTGCATACAAATAAATTTTTCTTTAAGTGAAATAAGTGGGATAGTGGGTCTTAAGCAGTGCATAGTCTCTTTTTTACCCTTTGCGCTCTGAAAAGTAGTTAGATGATGCATAACTATGCACTTAAAACAAGAAGTTTATTGTTCCAAAAAATGAATTAATACATAATGTTTTTAAGCAGCAATTATCTTTAAGTGAAATAAGGGGGATAGTGAGGTATTTTGTGTCACATAGCCTCTTTTTAACTATTTGCGCTCTAAAAGTAGTTAGATGCATAACTATGCACTTAAAGCAAGAACTTGTATATTGTTCCAAAATATGAATTAATAAATAATGGTTTTAAGCTGAAATAACCTTTGAGTGAAATAAGTGGGATGGTGAGGTATTTTATGGCCCTAGACTTTTTTTAACCCTTTGCGCTCTGAATAGTTAGATGCATAACTACGCACTTAAAACAAGAACTTCTTTATTGTTCCAAAAAATGAATTAATATCTAATTGTTTTAAGATGAAATTATCTTTAAGTGAAATAAATGGGATAGTGAGATATTTTGTGGCCATAGACCATGTATAGTCTTTTTTTAACCCTTTGCGCACTGAAAAGTAGTTAGATGCATTACTATGCGCTTAAAACAAGACTTGTTTATTTTTCCAAAAAATGAATTATTTTGGTTTTTACCTATTTATAAATCACTTATTAAAAATAATAATTTCTAAAATTTATTGTACATTTAATATTGCACTAAAATTAAATTACATCGCCTACATTTAATTTTTAAAATATTGAATTATTCAGAATTTACCCTCGTATTTTATTCATAGAATTTATTCATTCTCTTCATTAATTTTTATTTTATTCATTAATCTTTAATGCATTTTATTCATTAATTTTTAATTTTTAAAATATTATATTTATTAATTTTTGCTTTTTAAAATATTAAATTATACAAAAAATATTCCTCTTTTATTGTTTATTGAAATGGAAATTCAACCTTAATGAGTAATTCCGTTCAAGATTTAATTTATTTGAATAAAATTATCTTAAATTTTTTATATATATCCATCAATGAAACTTGAAATACCAGAAATCTAGTATTATTTATAACAGAACTAACTATTTTTTTACTATTTTTTTCTAATTTTTGATTTTTGCTGTTTTGTTTTTTAAGTATCTGGAATAACTATTATCTTTTAGTGCTTCAAATAAAATTAAAGAGAGACCAATTTTGCTTAAGATTAAAAAAAAATTCCTATTAAAATACATTTTTTTCGAAATTACAATGTTTTGAAAATATATGTTATGCAAGCTTTTTTGAAACGCGACAGGACGTCATTTTACAAATAGTCCAATATGAACTGTGTTAATTTTAAATAATTTTCCAATTGTTATTGTCTACTTATAGACTTCTACTTTTAAGAAGAATGTGTTTACTCTTACACAGAGCATTTCTTTCTCTCGTCAAAGCTGTACAATAAAATAAAATTTAAGAAAGCAATAATAATAATAATTTCTAAATTATTATTTGAATTTCATCTTTAATTAAAGATAATTTAATTTAAAAAAGAGAATAATTTAATTGATTTTCATTTCAGACACTTTTGTTTTTTTTTAAATACAGTAACTAAATATTACGAGCTGATTAATTTAAATTCGTTTAAAAATATAGTGTATAAAGCAGGCATAGAATTCTTCCTAGCGAGATTTAAATTTAAAAATGGCAGAAAATATATGGTTGTTCACGAGACACAGGGAGAATTCTTTTATACGAAAACATGTAGCAAAGTGCCAATTAAGTTTAATTCATTGATGTTTCTTTACTAAATACCTTTGATGTAATTATTAAATTACCTCTGATTTCGTAATCTTTAAGGAAAGAATCGAAGAATCTTGCATAATCTAATTCGTGATTCTTCTGCTGAGGCATTTGATACATGTAATTTTTTTGTAAAATTCTTGCAACCTTAATGGTCCTAATTAATTCCATCAACTAAGTTTGACTTCTTTTTCCCTTTTTCCTACCGCTTAATTATTTCCCATTATTAACCACTTCTTTTGTAATTGTAGTTGTGCTTTAAAAGATTCCACTCTTATATTCTAAAAATAAACGCAAGATTAGAATATACCACCATTTGTGCAAGTAAACTTTTGACAGTTGATAATTTAAGGTTTGTGAAAATAGAGTGTTACTAGTACAGGATAGAACAACTTGTTAACGCAAGATTTGAATCAGATAAAAAACACAGTTTTATTTTAAATTTTTATATTTTTGCTGGATTGTAAAGTATACAGGGTAGGGTTATGTATAGAATAACCCATAGGTCAAATGTTCTCAACTGTTTTGATGTCACACACGGAGTCTTTTGTTGAAATTTTTCATGTCCAGTTTGCACATATGTGACTAAATTTCATTGATTCAGCGTTGAATTTCCTCCTTCAATGCAAGCGTGTTTGTGGGCTTGTTGGCACAGACCTTTGACTTCAAATAATCCCATAAAAATGTTTAAGGGTATTAAATCTAGGAATCAAATTTTCCAGTTGTGACCAATTTTTTACTTTAAAACATTGTTAGACTTTTTTATTTTTAATATATTGTTCAACAATGAAAACACGTTGTTGCATGGTGTAACATTCCATTTTTACTAAGCCTAAATTATCAGGTGTCAGTTGGTTTTTTAATAGAGTTGCCAACATTTTACAGCATGATTGGTGGCAATTTCAAATTTTGCGTTAATTTGGGGTATTACACAAGGTTTTTGGGTATTTTTTGGTAATTTTGGGTACACAAGTTAGTAGAGTGTTGTAAAATTTAATTTTATAAATTTTGTGTAAAGATATTTACTGTAATCAATCATATAAGTAATAATACTTAAAGTTTATAGTCTCTGTAAAATACAAATTGTTTAATTTGTTCAAAATCTAAAATGTTTGCAAAACAAACCGCGGCCTTTTCTTCTTATGAAGTGCTTGTTTCAAAAAATTTTATCAATCCAAAAATAACCATATAGCGTTCTTATTCTTCTAGTTAAGTTTATGTCATTCTCCACATTTCCATAATGTACCTATAAGCCCTATTGAAATACCACCAATAATATAGTTAAGCTGCTTCAATACTTATTATACGTTCCGAATTCCACAAGTTGTTTGCGTAAGTTTCTGTTCTATCTCCTCTTAAGCATCAAGTAATTCTTTCAAGAATGAAATAGATACTTCTCTTTGATGGCAATAACAGAGACATATATGTTCATTGATCAATAAAGATTCATTTTTTTTTGTTAAAATTAACTGAATCCCCCAATGCAATTTTGTGATTTGCTCTGTATGTATTTCAGATCACTTTCTCAAAAGCCCCATCAAAAAGAGAATAAGAACATAATGCTCTTTACGACATTAATGCATACAGACATATTCTCTGTCGGACATTTTATTGTTCCATTCTCTTAACACTCGATCAATATTTCGGATTTCATACCATATTTATTATTCCTTCACCTTATGTTTTCCGCAATCAACGTTAATGTGGTCCCAGAAGGATTTTCCATCGTGTTGCCAGATTTCTTATGAGGTATTTACTGTTAAGCCAACGATATTTATCCGGACTGGAGCTATTAAGTTTTGTCGATATTACTGGTGAAGAAAGTTTTACTGTTTTTGCAACTTCTTTATTTCTTGATGAATAGCGCAGTAATCTCGTGGGATATAAAAGTGAGTACAAATGTCACAATTAACGAGAGGGAAAAAATATGTGAAAACGAGCGTGTTTTTGGCTGGCCCATTTTTCACTGTAAGCCAGGAGGTTATTGAATCGTTTTTGCTGCCACTGAAAAAGTGGTAATACTATGTTGGATTACCGATTTATTCGCCAATAGAATCAATGGTCGCTGATATAAACACGTCAAACGGTTTTTCATGAAAGATAATTCAAATTAATAAATATATTATTGAAATTAAACATTTTTTTTTTTTGAAATTAAATCATTTAATTTTTTTATGTATATGAAATATCCTGAAAGAATGTATTATAATTGTCAAAAATTTCAAAAAGAAATTTTTGAAAAGTTTTTTATGCATTAGATATATAAGAATGGGTGGGACAGAATGCCCATTCAACCTCATTTATATCAGTGTCTAGGGTCACTGATTAAAGAGGAGCTTTTAAATGATAACAGTAAATTTATTTACAGCAAAGAATTAAGAAAAGACATTAAAAATTAAGACAGGAGAGGCTATTTTCAATAGAGAAAAAACCTTTAGATGCCATCAAGGACGAAGCCTAATCAGGTGTTTCATGGCAAAACTATGTGCCACCTTTGCGTATTAAAGAATCATGTTACCCAATCGAACGACCCTCCCTCTTTGTGTCTGTTGAGCGAATGCTGACAATTCGCTTTTTCTCAAACTTGAGGTCACGTGTTTTAGACTTTGGATCAGTAATATTCAGTGGAATTCCTGGTGTCATATATTACAACAAAATGAAACTAATTATGGAATAGTAATGGTCACTAATTAAATCTCTACAGATATTTTTTTGAATTACGTCTGTCTGTCTATGAGCACTATAACTCATAAAACTGCATTGAGTTGGAGAGATAAAATGTTTTTTATATAATTTTTTATCAATATTTGCTGATATCTATAATCTTTTGGTCAAAATTAGTATAGATAAGTATGTCTATTCATGTACATATGGATTGGTAATTCAAGAATACAAAAAAGAAAAAAGTCAGAGGAAATTCAATACAAAATTTTTATCGTTTTAGATGGAAATATATATTAAATTTTAGACCAAATACTTCTATGGTGAAATAAATTGTCAACTAATTTTTACTTCCTCGCATATGCGTATGTAGAGAAAGTATAGTAATCATCAAAAAGTTTGAACCCTTGATTTTGAAAAATCTTATATTCTATACCTTCCCGAGTTCAAAAAACCGATTTCAGGATAATGTCCAGCTGTCTGTCTTTGACAAATACAATTCATAAAGTGGTAGACTAATGAAATTTGGTATAGTATACAGTCTTTACATCAAATTTCTAGATTTATACTGAAATTTGAGCTTTGTCAGTTCAGAGGAAGTTTGTCTATCCTGCTGTTCAAAAATAAGTTACTGATGTAACTATAAAAGGAAGAGAGATAGATGGATAAAATACGGCACACATAATTAGCATCTATAATGCAGACATGTATGAAATTTTGAGTCAAATCAAAGGAAGGGTGGATTTGTTCTTTCTCAAACGTATAAACTTGACGACTCAAAAACGCAATGCGTTAAATGTATTGAATTTGATATGGGATTTTGAACTACACGTATAACTAAAACAAAAATGACAACTTTTCTTAACGCAATCTAAATAATACTTCTAATAATCTAATAAAATCAGGCAACTCTTAAAATTATGGAACACATTTATTTTAGAATTATACAATAACGGAATATAAAACTTACAAATGCTAATTAGGTTCGAATATTTCTAGAATAATATTACAAAATAAATTTTAACACTACTTGAATAAAATCGCGTATAATGAAATGGAATAAGAATATTAAATAATTCTCAAAAGATCCTCCAAATATCTAAAAAGCGGGAACAATTACATGTAGTATGTAACTGCATATTTGTCGATTTAATAATCTGGATCTGACTATGTCCATATTGACGTGTAAGTAGAGAAAAGTATTCTACTGACAAAAGTTAAATAGAACACAATGAATATATAGCAGCAAACTAGTTCCATCTGATTTCAAGACAGAATATGTTTCAATATAATAGAATATATTACAATATAATAAATATGCCGTGACATGTATTTTACGTTCAGTATCTTAAATGGACATATCGATCTCAAAAAGTATAGATAGTTTTCTAGAAAATAAAAATGCATTATTTGAAACCAGTTCTCCTTTAATGCAAAACAGTATGTTAAAATCTTCTTGCACAGACTCGCTGAATAATGCCAAACCACAAATTCAAACTTGACACCAGGGAACTCTCTTTTTCTTTGAAAAATTCTTCTGAAATTTGATATTTGTTTACGCTTTTAGATTTCTATTGCTAAAACTTTGTGATTGATTTTCACATCTTTTCCAAACAGAACTTTTTCGAGATCCGATATCAGATTCTGTGCCTACCATTTCTAGATTTTGTACGTTCTTCACGGATTGATGAATTCGTTCTGTACCATTCTTTATTTCGCCATTTTCTTTTTTCTGTTTTAGACTTTCAAAGCATTCTTTTGAAGCGGGAGAAAGGAGAATGGTTTGATATTTTTCGCAAAGAATCAATTTTAGGAATATGTTCTTTTATGGGGAATTTCTAAGAATTTTCTTTTTTTTATACATTGGTCAACATAAATGTAATATATGAAAGATTGAAGAAAGGTTTTTTTATTTGAGAAGTAATGGTAATTACTATTATAACAGATTTTCCTGTGTTATTTTAAAGCAGAATCGCTTTTAAATTGCATGTTATGTGAAAATTTCAAACTTGGAATAACAGAATCAAGCTATAGCATTAATATTATTAAATAACTAAATAACGTATTTAACGTATTTTTAAAGTAAGTACCAAAATGATAAATTCTTTTTTCAATAAATTTTCTTTCTGTTTCTTTACTAAACATTTTTAGTGAGAATTATGTGTAGTATTTTGCTATTCATTTCTCACGCACTACTTCATATTCTAGAGCTATAATATTTTGCACGATTGTTTGTTCTCGATGGCAACATAATATTTTAGATTTTTCAGAATTTAGTTACCAGTCAAATCGAATGACATTTTAAAAATTTCCTTAATCTATATCAGTACCGTTATTTTAAAATAAAATTGAGAATATTTAATTCAATTCAAGTTAGCATACAAATGAATATATTAAAAACCAAAAAGCCGAGGATGATAAATTATGTTTTGACCTTCGTATTTTTGGTAGAAAAATTAATTTTTGCTCTAAAACATTTAAATAAAAGCACGTTTCATGAAAGATTTTACTTTTATTATTTATTGTTTGAATATCTTAAAATAAGCGATAGTTTATCTAGTTGATATCCATGTTAAATTCATAGTTATGTCACAAATATGCGAGCTATTTTTACAATTTATTTTGAGTTATTTATAAACTTATTGATGATATTATATACATATTATATTTTTCCCATTAAGGAAAGAAGTATTTTGCAATAAGAAATTCTTTCTTTAAGAATTAAGAATTACAGCTTTTAATTGAATGATTTTAAGCTATGATTTTAAATATACTTTTTTTATCATTTTGTTTATAGTTTTTATTCTATTTATAAATAAAATAAAGCATTTTGTTGTGTATGATTCCTAAATTAAAATTTCAGTTCCTGAACTAATCCTTATTTCTGTGTTTGGCAATGTTTTAAAACGTTTATACTCTTATAAATAACACAGCTTGTTACTCAGCTCACGAATTTGTGCACATATAAATCATAATGCATTCCTTTCCTAAATTACATATCAATCGTTTTCGTTTCAAATTTGATTCTATTTAACAGCACTGTTTCTCAAACTCAAAACAGTCATTAAATACATCCACGTGTTTTCGATTTCTTTCACTGTTTAAACCACGGTCTTCAGAAAATTTAACAATAATCTCATGATTCGAGGTTAATAATGAGGTTATTTTTGTGATACTATTTCTGTAGTTTAAACCATGGCAACTTTAATTTGTCTATTTTTTTTACTTGCCAAGGAACCTGGTGCTCTACCTGTGCATATATCTTCTTTCTTATAGAAATGACAAAAAACTCACACTTTTAGTTAACGATCACAGAGATCGTTAACACAGTTAACGATCTCATAGAATCAAAGCCTTAACCCTTTGCCGCCCTATGTCAAATGTGACTCGACATCGCTTTTCGTTTTGGCGCGTCTTATGTCGAGTGTGGACACAGTCCTCGACCTAGGACGGCAAAGGGTTTAGCCGTTTTAGGAACTTCTAACGGTTTTAATAATTCCAAAATTGTAATTACTTTGTAAGCGGTTGGACAAACATTTAAATCTTTTATATATACACAGGGTGTATCAAAAACCTTAACCAGGGCTTTTATTCCTTAAATTATTCCCTTAGACACATACTTTAAATTATAAATCGTGTAAAAAAGGTGCAAAAGGTTATGAAGTCGATAAAAAGTTTCGGGGAATTAAATTTTAAAAAATACAAAATTTAAATTTTTATACTGATCCCGTATAAAAAAAAATCCAGCGAGTAAGGGTTATATATTCCTTTAATTAGGTCATATACGAAATTTCAGCATTTTATCACAATAAGTCTCAAAGATATGGGATGTTCCTGTTTTGGGGGTTGTACACAAATAAACAAGGAAAATAATGATTGAATAAATAAATAGTAATTTTGGTATTTATTGGTTCAAAAGCATTAAAAATTTGAAGAAATAATAACTTAAAGAAAGAATTACATAAGTTTTTTTTTGCAAGTTCATTGACTGTGCTACTTTTATTTTATATTCTGTGACGCTGATATTCAGTTACATTTTGATATAAAATTTTAACAGTATTTTTCAGGAAGTATAGATTTTAAAATCTGTATTTAAAACTTAAAAAAAATGAAGCATATTTTATTTACTTAGGATGCATTCCTGTTTCGAGTCATCTTCATTAAAATTAAAAACTTAGACAATACATCAATAATTCGTAAATTTCTCCTTTTTGTGGTAATGTTATAGGGCTAATCATGTTTTTTTGACGAAACCAACAGCATATATCAGTAGAAAAAGAAATAAAGCATTAACTAAACAAAAATTTAATTTATTTACATAATTTTAGTAAAATGATTCGTATCAATATGATCTCTTTTTTTTCTTCTTTAAATTCCAGTTCTTGCTATCAGTATTTCCTTATATTCTAGATATCAGGATTAATAATTTAAGAAGCCTTAGCACAGACATTATCATTGTGTTAAATCAAGCTCGGAATGGTATTATTCCTGGAAATATTCATAAGGCTTCCTAAATCAGAATTCTCTGAAATTCATCCATTATTTGAGTAAAGGCGAAGTTGATGTTTGCATTGATAAATGGTGAACTATTCTCACAGTAAATCGTTTATGTTTACCTTCAAGAACCCAAAGATTCTGACGAAATTTTCATGTAAAATAGATTGGGTACATTTGCATTGCTTCTAAAAATCTAGGTTTGAATAAATTAACCTAGGAATTTTTCCTACTATTCGCTAAGTTGAATTTGTTCAGAGAAATTTTGCAATTGCTATGATCTTGAAGTAGTATATACAGGGCGATCAACGAATAAGCTCTGATTTCAAAATTAAATATCTCTACAACAAAGATCGATAGAATTATGCGGTAAACTGCACGCTTATTAGCAAAATTATCAAAATGCTGTACAAAAGTTTAGAACATTTAATTACGAAAATCTTTAACAGATGGCGCTCTAATTACAATGCCCATGGACACTTTCAGTGTGACGTCAAAAACGAAAAATGACTCCCGATCTAACTCTTTGTGACATCTTTCTGTGAGGAGCATTGAAATAAATTGTCTATAGAAACAATCCCGCCTCTCTAGATGAGCTTGCATCGTTGATTGGTGTTGCATGCGATTCCATTTCCGTTGAGACATTGCAAGACGTGATATCAAATTTCATTGTTCCATTACGCCACCTCATTGTTTCGAAAGGTGAACATTTTGAAAAAATTGTATTTTGATTGCAAAAACCGCATCACTTTATTGTTTTTGTTTTTTAAAGACTCCTTTCAGAGAAAGAAAGTTTTAGCACATAGCGCCATCTGTTAACAATTTTTGTAACTAAATTTTCTAACTTTAGTACACAGTTTTTACAATTTTGCTAATAAACGTACAGTTTACCGCATAATTCTATCGATCTTTTTTGTAGAGATATTTAATTTTGAAATCAGGGCTTATTCGCTGATCACCCTGTATACATCTCCCTACTCATTACAATTGTGTATTATATTTTTTAACTGACACAGCAAATTATATGTTTATATAATTTGTCTCTCGATTATATATCGGGTCTTTTCAATATCAACCAGTTATAAAAAAAATCAAAACTGGATATCCATAAAAAAAATTCTTAAGGTATCCGACTACGTTAAACACGCTGGTTATCGACCACATTAGCGAATTTATTTTTATTGTTATTTTTTGTATTTCAGAATTTCCTCTTTCCAAAACAGTTTATATTTTTTCTAGGTAAAGGAAAGCCTGACCTATCATCCTGAGGAATTTTAATTAAATTCTGTTTTTCAGCTAAAATTTGTCTTACACTTCAATTATCTGAGAATATTAATTTTCCCAAAAATTCTGCACCATTAACATGCAATCTCAAAAGCTAAACGAGGCATTTACATAAAAATGTCAGCGCGTATTTTAAATGATGTGGGCAATAAAATGAATCAAAAGTTTTGTATTTGATGAAATACTTTTCATTTATAGGTGTTTTCAGAAAAATTAAGCTGTGAATTTATGGAAAAAATGCATATTTACGTATTTTTTTAGCCATAAGTTCTTTGCATCTCAAAATGTTTATTAGATTTTGGTTCATTTCATTCATCATTATATTCTATAACTTGTGTACAAAGAAAACTAGGATTATTGCATTATAATTTTGTAAAATATGTTAACCGTTTTGATTAAATTTCACTAAAATTTACTACGCATTTTCCTATTTCTCAAAATATATTATATTTTCAAATAATGTTTTTGTATTTATAGTGTTTATATTTGACAATGCATCTAAAAACCAAAAATAGTTTTTAATAAATCCAATTTTTCAAAAAGTTTTCTTCGAACGTAGTCGGACACCTTAATCAGAAACAATTTTTTCTGAATTTCCCGATAATTATAAATCTATGGAAAGTATGCATTTATGGTTATCAGGAAATATCCGAACTAATACGGTAGTCTTATAATACCAGTAGCTGAATAACTTGAGAGAGGATTTAACCATTACATAATCTGAATTATTCAGTGCATGGATTACGATCTTCTAACTCGCTAAGACTCCAAAACATTGGGCGCAAATAACTTTATAGAAGTTTAATGCTTTTAAATGGAAATTTCTGGTACCTGCATTATACGATCTAAATTTGTGAATCTCAGATTGCTTGTCTTAATTATTTTAATTTTTATGGTAGTGTAGGAAATTGATATCAATGAGTATTTTTTAAGGAAAGCTAGAAGAATACATCAGTGTGGAATGATAAAAGTTAAAAACCCACGCAGTTAGATTGAAAAAATAGAAAAGAAAGAAAAAGCATTAGAACTCAATTAATTAAAAATTTTATGCACCAATTCATTATTTTTCAATTAGAATTTTCCTTTTACGATCGTATAAATTTTCCTTTCAAACAAATACACAATTTGCGTGTTTGAAATAAATATTAGTGCCTTTGAAAATAACTGATTATTTATAAATAGTTTAAAAGTATTAGAAGATATGAGTTCTTTTGATGATGAAATCATGTTTACTGAATCTATAATTCATTTATTTTATTCAACTGCATCTGCATCTTTAGTTAATTGAATTTTGATTTTCGAATTCAATAGAAACGTTGATAATATTAATTGATGCCCCCCAACAATGAAAAATGTATTTATTTGGATAAATATACTATTTAGTCTGAAAAAAATGGTTTAATGCATATCGTGAAGGAAGAAAGAAAGAAGTATAAAAAGCCGTTGCAGCTGAAATAATTTTGATAGAGATGTTTAAGATTTTGTTAATTTTTTAATGAAAACATTTTTTGAAAGAATTTTATGATACATTTTACACAATAGAGTTATATCTACTATTTTCACATTTTCGAAGTATAATTTTACATATTTTTGTAATAATAAGTATTTATCCTATTTTTTATATTCGCGTTTATGAAGTCTACGAGAAAACAATATTATAAGTGTAAAAATTTGGCCTGTAGATTTGGATTATTTCCCACCTCCCTGAATTCTAGAAATATATTTTTGAAGTTTTTGAGGTTGATTTTTGAGAAATATATTTTTGAGTCTGTCAGTCTATGGGCTTGTAAATATGATAACTCAAAATTCCACTCGATAAAAACAACAAATTTGATCCTGATATGGGAAAAAAGTAATCTTAAAACATTCTTACGATGAAAAGTGAATTAGGGCCAGTAACAAACACATGCTTTATTTTACCCCAAAACACGAATAAAATAATAAAAAACAGCTAAAGCATGCATACGAATAGCACTTGCAATAAACAACAGAAAATTAACTGAAAAAATTCGTCACCGAAAGCGGTTAATGGGCAATCTGATTAATCACATATTACTAGTGACCGACTCAATATTGAATTCAGCTCTGTCTCTCAGATTCTGCCGTTTCTATTATAATCCAAGATAACTTTTGGGGCATTCGCTGTTAAATTCCTAATGCTGCTATCACCTGGATTCGCGAATCTTCTGAGTGATTCATTTTCTTCGCCAAAGTCTTCAATTTCATCGCCAAAATGGAAAATGATCTTGCATTTTGTTTCCAAGGCTAGGTCATTGATATGGCATTCATTTTTGAACCATCTGTTAAACCAAAGGTTTTTAATAATGAATTTAACTGCCTAGGGAAGTGTGTTAAAAACTTATAGCAATATGTAACAATTTATTTTAATCAAAATAGTGGAACGAAATTTTTCTGTTATAAATCTGCTTTTAATCCCATTTCCATTTTCATGATGGGGGTAAAAAAATATGAAACACTATTTTAGAAAGATTTTCTGATTGCAATTTATAGAGCCTTAATGAAAATAATGCTTGTTTTACGTGATACACATGCACCCTCTATTGACGAGTATCACGTGAGCATGACCCAATTCTCACTCTTCAGTAATTTTTTTGAAGGTTTGTTTAAGTGTTTTCTTTTAAACTAAACAAGTGGCCTTACTGATTCATCAATCACTAAGTGTTTTGTTATAAAAACAATCACAAATGCACATATCTGATAAACAAAGTCTACTATTTTTCTGAAAATGTATTTTTCTCCACAAAATTCAGTAGGCGTGTTTTTGACTGATGTTCATCTTTTTGCTGACTGATGTCGTAATGCCGTGACCACGACGGGCGTGAAGTGAAAGCCATTTCTGTGTTTTTTTGTGATCGATGAGCTGGTGGGAGGGTTCTAACTTACTGTAAGAATCAGCACTGTTACAATCAATCGTTTTCTTTCGATAACACTTAAAATTCCATTTTAACGTGTCGACTCTCCAAAATAATATAAAATTTTTTGGACAAACTGAAATATTATTGATAAAAAAACCTTTGTTTTTATTTCTTTATTCTAAAGGGATCTCAATAATGTTTGTCCTTCATAAAAAGTAGATATTAGTTGAAAAACTTTGATAAAAATTAAGATTTTTGATGGCAGAAACCATTAATGTGATGCAATTAAGTTACAGACAGCTTTAAGTTAGTTTAAAGTTTAACTTAAAATACATTATAAAGTTAAGTAAAATTACTTAAAGTTAACTATAAGCTGAACTTATTTTTAAGGTATCGTCAATTTTAATGAGATAGTATTTCAAAGAATTTAAATTTTAAAACTTATCTAGATATCAGAAATTGCAATATCCATAGAACTTTATTATATATTCATTAATAAAGATGTTGTCCCTTTTATAACTGTATTAAAATTGAGGCCTTGTAAATGAACGTGAAAGCCACGAGTACTCAGATTTTTATTTTTAGAGTACCATGCGTGAGATTTGTATGCTTTTTAGTATAATAAAGAAAACTAAAATTTGAGAATTTTATATGGGGTTGATTGAAAATGGTAACGATATATGATTCCTTGGCGATTTTGTTTTAATAATGGTAGTTCTCATTTGATAGCAGGTGGTTAATACATAAATACCAGAAAACTGCATATATAATTTGAAAACTTTTTTCAACCAAAATTTCAATCAAGATTCTCAAATTTTATTTCATGTAACTGAGTCATTTCGTTTCTGAATTAAATATATTTATATGCATGAAGAATTACCGAAGAATTAGAAAGACCGACTGACAGTTGATCGTTTGACATATTTGGATCAAAATTTGATGACTATTTATACTTTGGATATATAAATATTGCACCAAATTACATTTATTCAAATAATTACATTTAAAAAAATGATCTGGCAGGTATTCATGCATAGTACAAACCACAGGCAAATCTGTTTTTCAGTTGCAATACAGGAATAAATTTTATTTTCTACACAAGAAGAAACTTCATCATTATTTTTGCAGTTATTGTGATCACTTGTCTTTGGACAATTGGGAAATACATTTCCTCTGAACAGCCACTATTTGATAGAAATCTATAAATTTGGTGTTAAGTTCATGTATCAAATTTCACACATCTGACTAAAAGTGTGTACAGTTATTGTATTTAAAGACAGACTGAAAATGAAATTGCAAAAACGAGTTTTTAAAATTATTATTTAGGAACGTCTGGAACGAGTAGAATCGTCAAAATGCGACTCATAAATAATGCGGTAAAATGCGGAAACTTTGATGTCAGTAAAGATATCAAGAATGGAACATATGATTTGAATATAGTTATTTTTTTAAATTAAATATTCATCCTGTTGAAAATTGGATAAATAATTAGTTTGTCCAGTTTTATACTAAAATAGATTTTTTCTCTCGTTTTTATACTAAAATAGATTTTTTTTTCTCTCGTTCTTAAGCTAAAACAGATTTTTTATCAAAATAAAAAAAAAATTGAATCCACCTACAAGCAAAAGGAACAGTAGACAACTACAATGAGAATTTTCAAAAAGAATTTTTTGAAAATGTGAATTTTAAAAAAATTGTTACATATTGCTATAAGTTTTTAACGCTACTTCCCTGGGCAATTAAATTCATGGTAAAAAAAAAAAAACTTTTATAACAGCTGGTTCAAAAATGAATGTCAGATCAATCTTTGATCAATGCCTTTTCTCTTTTTTTTCCCGATATCTGCTAATATTAACAAAAAAATTCAGTAAAATTTTCCGTAAGGCATAGAAACATGACATCCATCCAATATCTCTCACAAAATCAGTTCCCAAAGCTCAATATTTTTTTCTACTACGACTTGATTCCATCCATCGCTTTCAATATCTTTTATAAACTTATGATACCAAAAGACACCTCTGTCTTCCCAGGCCCAGGCGATGGACAATCGAACCCTTTGAGGACAGACGACTGCTTCGGCAGCCCCAACGGCGTCAAAAACGGAAGCAGACTGTTTCCGCTCAGAGGAAACAAGCTCCGGAACTGCTCCAAAGAGACAAATCCACTTGGCAACAATGCGAGGAATGAATTCCGGAATTTTTTTCATCCCTTACATTGTATCAAAACGAGACAGAGGTTTGGACAAATCTCTTGTGGTTTAGTTTTGGAGAGGGATGGATTCGATATCTGGGAAAAGAAAGGTTCCCTGAAGGACTGACCAATGGTGTCCGGAAGTAAAAGAGAGTTCCAAAATCCTTGGCTCAATTTCAGAATTGATATCGTATCTTTGGTGGCAAATTGGGATTTATGTGAGCTTAGGATGGATGCAATGCATGATAAGGGCTGTAGAAGATTCGAATAAACTGTTTGAAGTTTGGGAAGATTACGGGTGTAAGATTTATAAAGATTTCTGCGATAGATTCAACTCTGTTTAGTGGTTTTTCTAAATGAGATAAATTAGAAAATGCGATATAAAATGCACAGACGTTTCTTTATATTTTAATGTATATGAATTTCATTTTGTTTGGTGTCTATGTAGATAATCATATACTCTAGAGTAAATAATAGTACAGATTTTTCTCTAAACTGAAATACTTTATTTTCTAAAACTAACAAATATATCTAAGGTCAAAATATTTGATGTGAAGGTCCTTGTGGAGCAAACTTGGCTTCTGAACTACAGTTAGCGATGTTCGAAATTTGATTGTGTCCATTGTGAAGGAGGATCAAGTATCCTTTCATTGGTGTGGCATGCCATATGGAGAGGGAAAAGATTTTGGTTTCGTAATCATCATCTTATCACGGTGGAAACTACACTTTTAAATTCCATATAGTAATTATCCAGACTTGATTCTGTCAAAAGAGAATGAGAATCAAGTTTCCTTTCATTGGTGTGGCATGGCATTTGGAGAGAAGCATGATTCTGACATAGTCATTGTCATCTCACGAAGGGGCCAAATTACAGTCTTTAAACAACTCTAGCATTTCTTTTAAATGAAATGCTAACATAACTAAGCTGAATTAAAAATAAAATCATATTACACTGGAGTTAAGATTGAACCTCCGTTCGTTTCAGTTATTGGCTAGGCATAAAATAATTGTGAAGTTCCGTTACTATTTCAAAGCCAATCGTTGACATTCTCGCCTTATAGATGCCAATTTGGATAGAGGCAAACAAAGTTGTTTTCATATGAGGCATTTAATATATGTGTTTGTAAGGCAACAACAGGTATTCTGAAGATTATATTTTTCATGATCTATCTTTTGAAGAAAATTATATTACATAATATAGTGTTTCTATAGTGGTGGGTGGTTGAATATACTTGCATATTTTATTTGGTAGAAGAAGAAATATTACTGACTCTCAGTCCCGCCAGAAGACACTAGGAAATAAATACTGAATACAGTATGGCAGGAACTGTGGTTGAGTCCTAAGGACCATCACTGGCCAAGGTAAAACCTTCCCCTTAGGATGTACGTTCCGTCATCGATGGGGGGAGTCAGACCCCCATCCTTTCTTGTACCGACCGGGTTGGCGAGATCCAACCACCATGCTAGAAGCATCTCATCCTCAATTACGAGCTGCCCCGGGAGTTATTTGGTAGTGGATGTTGGGGTCTAAAGTGACATGTTAAGGCACGAACTAAAGAGGCTTCTTTGCAGCGATAGGTCATTTACAATAAAGGTTCAAAATCGTAATGTCTATCAATAATACGAAATACAGTAACTATACAGTTGTCTGAGATCACTTAGATGTTTATTTAGCGGAGTGATAAATGAAACATGGCGGACCAGTCCGGCAACTATTCTATTTGACAGAGCGTAGATTTTTTTATGGAGATTCTGAAGGGCATCGTTTGAAAGGCACAAGATTCTTGTTTACACAGTGGAAGACTCCATTGCACGACTGCCCATTGTGGTTGTAAATGTATGCTCTTTTTCTAAGTATTTCCCCAATTCCTTTCACGACGATACCAAACATGCATTACTGTTGTTGGTCACAATTTTAAACATTTATTGCGAATACTGGATCTTTAAAACGAAGCAATTTGCTTTGATTTTGCAAATATACACATTTTTCCTTTTGTGTCGTTTTTTATGCTCCTGCCTTAACTCGTCACGTTAGCCCTTACATTCCTATACTAAAAATACATGTTTTAGTAAGCTTAATCTCCCCTTCAAATAGGTCCCAAGACCTTAGAATCACCCTTATATTTTAACTAACGTATAGTAAAGATCTTCCTGCTTAAAGTCCTGTTATCATATCAGAACTGAATCAGTGTATGTCATAAGCAGATACATTAATATAAAAGTAAAATGTTTTTCGATAAAAAGAATAGGTATTTTCATTTCAGAATAAACTAAACTCAAACTGTCGATAACTAAAAAAGGATCATGTAAAATCAGCCATATCATGCCATTCTGTTTTTCCCAAATAGAAAGGCTCCATTAACTTTCATAAACAACGACAAATTCCTCATCATTTCAGTCCATTCACTCTTTCAATCCCGCTGCCACTTGAATAATAAAAATAAAAATGAAATTCATTTTTTAGATTATTGAATTTCAAATAAACGCTATTTTGAAACGAGGCTCTTTCAGCTATTTCTAAAGGAAAATCAATATGATGATGGGATTCAGTCTATATTTTCATGTAATTCAAGAATATAAAATGAATGTACGTCGCTTGATAAAATGATCATATTTCTAAGAATAAATGATATGATATGTATTTCTTTTCCAATAACTGTAAATGGGATTTGTTCTATTTTGTCAACAAACTTCTGAGGTTTTATAAAATTTGCTTTTTCATTTAATAATGCAAATATTATACAATAACATATTCTGCGTCGCTTTATTCTGCTGTTGTATGGTAGCATAATAACTACTCTTTAAAGAGAAATGAGATCTATCCTTGTGGAATACATGCAATCTTAATTTGTTTTAAGGTATCCGACTACGATCGAAAGGAATTTTTTTGAAAAAAGGGATTTAAAAAAAACTATTTAAAACATTGATTGTCAATTATAATGAAAAATACTATAAACACAAAAAACTTATTTGAAAATATATTTTGAGAAATGAGAAAAATTCTTATAAATTTTAATGAACACTCTACACAAAATGGTAATGCAGCAACCCTGTTTTTCTTTTTACGCTAATTATATCATATAATGGTGAATGAAATAAACCAAAATCTAAGATTAATCTTAAGATGCAAAGAAGTTATGGGTAAAAGTATACGAATATATGCATTTTTTCCATACATTTACAACTTAATTTTTCTAAAAACACCTATAAATTAAAAAGGTATTTCAACAACATTATTTATTATTTCAAACGCGCGCTCATATTTTTATGTAAATACCACTATTAGTTTTTCCGATATAATGTTAACAGAAGAGAATGTTTATGAAAATTAAAGTTGTGAGAAAACTGAAGTTAAAAACAGATTTTAACTGAAAAAATAGGTGACCCTGGATGATAAGTCAGGCATTCCTTTTCCTACGAAAGATAACTGTTTCGCACACAGGAAAATCTGAATTACAATAAATAATCATAACAAAAAAATTCGCCAAAGTGGTCAATAAACAATGTTTTTAATGTAGTCGGATACCTTAAGTCATATTATTATATATTTTAATATACAATAATAGTCACATTATTATATATTTTAATCCCTTTATATTCTGTTTTCTGATTAATGGATATAAAATAAATGCTATTTTATCAGATTTTAATTATTTTTAGGTGCAAAACTATAACATATTAGAACTAATTGCAAAGCGATTTTAAGTATTTAATTAAAAATAGTGATTCAACACATCTCTATAAATAAAAATGAATGCTTATCTGTATGTATCTTATGCACTGCCGTTCCGCTCATCCGATTCCGATAAAACCGACAACATATTGCTAGCACTTACCTGAAGATTATAGGCATAATACCATCATCTAAAGTATAAAAAATATTTTCAATTCTATTTACCGCATCTATTAACGAATGGATTAATCACCAAATAACTCGCCAAGGAGACATAGCAGATTCAGTAACGATGCTGAATTCAGGCTAAACTATAATAATACATAGCTATTATAAGTAAATGCAATGTAAGTCGTTCTCTAAAGTAATAAATACTTTTATTAAAAAGTATGCGAGACTGTTTTAGGGGAACCAATCCTATAGGTTTCAAATTTAAACTAAACATTTAATAAAATGTTGGCGTTTTTTGCAGTAACTTCTGAAAATATTTTAGTAAAATAATTTTGCACCATCATAGTTTTAAAAAAATCTCTTTTCAACTACATTAAAGATTTTAATGGTACAAACGAATTTGCTATTTTTAATCAATTTCAAAAGAAAATATTTAAATCCTTTTTTCTAATATTAAACATAAGAATAGTGAACGAATATCAAACAAATCACTAGCTACAATAAATAGTTTCTTTCATTACCATTCTGAAAAAATGAACAAATCTAATATATAAAAATAATTATTTGTTTGGAGAATAGAATAATAAAAATAGAATAAATACTATTTATTCTTCTGCTTTATATATCCTTCAATTTCAATTAGTATATTCACTGTGGATAAGAAAATGAATATCATTCACCCAATCATTCATAATTAAACTAGATAACTTTTAAAAATTCCAAATGATATTTCCAAAAATATTTCTTCTGTGGCAGCAACCCGCCTGGTACGAGCTAGGTTATAATATTTTACACTACATTTAAATATTTCTGTTTCATTAATGCAGACATTCTGGATAGTGATTCTAGATTTTATTCAGGCTTTCGTTGAAAACCATCGCATAGTATTTTATGTATTTAATTTGACTACCCCCTTTCTACCTTGTTTATTAAATTTATTTTTTTAATATAAACTTACTTCCTTTTGTCTTTCCACTCATCTTTATTTCTAATTTGCTCAAAATTACTCCTAACCAAAGCTCAAAATCATCTTTGGGCGAT
>JAPMOQ010039601.1:129489-171028 GCA_026543055.1 Argiope trifasciata
TTGTTTCCGATATATTATTTTGTTTTCTTCTTGTTTCCGGTTATAAGGTATCTTGTTTCCGATATATTATTTTTGTCCTCCTTGTTCCCGATTATAAGGTATCTTGTTTCTGATATATTATTTTGTTTTCTTCTTGTTTCCGATAAGGAATATTGCAGTTTCATTTTCGAAAAGATTTTTTTTTTGCTTGTTGTCTTTAAAATATCAATTTTATTGTTAGATTACATACATTTTTTACCTTTTGGAATATAAATTTTATTTTTAAAAATCTATAGTTGGTTGTTTCGTAAACAAACAAAAAGAGACTTCAATATTCCCAGATGCAAATGATGTAGTGTTATTATTCTATACTAATTGACTATTTTTATCCGCCTGTAAAGCATATGCCACGTTAAAAACGAGTCTTCATTAAATAACCAAGTCCAAATGACATATCAATGTGTGATAATAAATGATGTTACAATACTATCAAGCCTGCTTTCTCCCATTTAAAAGGAATATACTTTAAATCATTATCACAAATTAATGGCTATAAAAATCATGCGTATTTCATAAAGCTTGTTTATTACCTTCAATAAAATATATTCTTATCGATATAGGATTTTTATCAGATTACAATCAAACACAACATCAGAATAAACGCAATATATCAAATCATAATCACAGACTAACACATATTAATATTTGTTGTATATTGATGTCAGGCCTGCTTTTGTTATCTGCAAAGCCCATGCTTTGTTGATATTGGATTTTTATCAATTGAATAAATCTTAATCGCATATAGATGCTCATGAATTATTGATGCACATTTTACAAAAATAGTTTGCTTCTCAATTAATAACTTCCAACTGGGGCCAGGGCCACGGTGGCCTGGTGGTAAGGTCTTGGCTTCAGAACTGGAGGGTTTCAGGTTCGAGACTTGATTCCACCGAAAAACCGTCGTGTAAGGAGGTCTCTTTCACGTTAAATCTGTCAAGCCAAACGTCCTCCAGCTTGTGTGGTGTGGTGTGGAGAGGGCGATGCCAGTTCAGGTGTCATCCTCGTCATCTGACTGATTCAAAATGACGAGTTCCGTACCTAAATAGTACTAGTGTTACTTTATAATGGGACGTTAATATAACTAAACTAATCCTCGTGAGGTGACTCGAATATCGGGATGAAAATCTTTCGTATGGTGCTTGGTCCTCCAGGCTCAAAGAGTGCACAGATAATGTGAGCTTGGCTACCCTATGCATATGATGAGATGTGCCTTCAGCGGGAAAGGCTGTCCCGTGGCCGGTGATGGCACTTAGGCTGGTTGCACACACAGCGTTTTTTTCGGATCGCTTATTTCACCTATGCCGACATAACAACAGTAGTGTATTGAATTATACGAGAGCTTACACACTAGGCGGACAAATAAAGATTTGGTCAATCCGCCTTTTATCGGACTCTCTGCAGACCCCCGCTGTCACTTGCGCTTTCGGATAATCAGATGTAAGATCCCAAATCCTTTTTTCCTATTAATTGAATAAATCGAAAGAAGTCAATTTTTCCTCTTCATTCGACGACAAGATAATAATGATAGAATTTGTACTCTAATCATTTCAAATGATCCTTAAGCAGTACTTAGTTTAAATAACACGATTAAAGTAAATTTATTTGTTGATGAAATTATGCTGGCTCTTACGATGGAGTCGGAATTTAAGCGCCGTGTGCGTAAGCATTTGATTTCTAGAAGTGGTCTCGGCAAAATACTGACGAAGAAAAAAAACGCTGTGTGTGCAACGAGCCTTAGGACTCAACCTTTGTTCTCTCTGTTGTTGAAGCTATATTATTTTAATTTTTCAATGTATTTCAGGGCGTATCGTGATTATCCATGAGGTATAATCCATTTTAACGGCATTTTCATCAAATAATTTTCTAAACACAAAGCGATACTATATAAGAAATGTTGTTCCTTTCCAGTAAGCCTAAGTTTCCCAAGTATAAACACATTCTTTGATTGCATCAGGTATTAATTACTTGATGAAATATTTAGTAGTAGCGATACTCATAATGTGTGCTTACATCAATCCTGTTTTTGCCTTTATATATCTTACCATATTCTTTGTGACCATCGGATTTTCATTAAATAATCACAGCCTAATCACAAAACGAAGCTTATTAACATTCGGTGTTCATTTCCGGAGCAATAACCAAGTTCTTTAAATAAAGACATTTATCTCTCCCGTTGCTCTGCCAACCGGAAGCTATCCTGACAAGAAGTTCAAAGACATCTCATCTCCACTGTGCCGAACGGATCAGTCATCGGTAGATTTAGTAATGACCCCGTTTACAACTCATGAAGGGTTGGAGCTTCGAGAGGATGCGTTTAAAATAATTTGTTTTGTAGAATTGTTTTCAATTTTTAACTGATGAATGTTTGGAGAATTCTAAAATTATGGGTATGTTGAACTTTTATCTGATTTTTTTTCATAGAATTTATATATCTGTTTATGTTTAGTAGAAATAGAACAAAAAATTTAAAATTATTCTTCTATTTTTATTTGTAGTGATTAAAAAGATATTAAAAGAAACGATTTTTATTTGACAAAAAAAAATTTCTTTCGTAATGATTCTTTTTTCTAAATTTTATGCCTGTATTTAAATTTATTATAAATCGAATAAAAAAGATTTAAAATTATTCTTATATTTTTATTTCTAGATATTAAAAAAATATATTAAGACAAAGGGTTATTTTTAGTGTAAACGAAATTTTGTTTAACAAAAAAAGAACAAATCTTTTTTTTCATAATTTTTAATGATATTTTTGGAATATAAAAAAGTGAAATAATTTATTTTGCCACTTAACACAAATATTTTTTTACCAAGGGCATTTCAATTATTTTTCAGAAATTTAGAGCTTTGTTTGGTTTTGTTAGAAATAGAATAAAAAAATTTTAAATTATTCTTTTATTTTTATTTCTGATAATTGAAAAATATATGTTAAGACAAAGGATTATTTTTAGTACAAACAAATTTTTATTTGACGAAAATAAAAGTTTTTTTTTTTCAATAGTTTTTAATTTCCATTCTTGAAATATAAAAGAAATGAAATAATTTATTTTACCTCTTAGCTCAAATAAATTTTTTAACTTTTGTCAGCGAATTTTAAATATTTGTCAACAAATAGAATTTTCTTTATTATAATTTAATTATTTCCTTGATTCTTCAAATATAAACCTTAATTTTATGCAAACAATATTTTTATTTAAGAGACTTTTTCATTTAGAAAGGAATATTTTTCTGATATTAAAAAAGGTGTCTGATTTTACTTGTTTTCAGTATCATGTTAAAGAAATTTGAAATTTTCGTTTCTAGTTAATAATTTGTTCTTGATTTAAGTTTTCAATAACCTTTGAATTTTGTTTAACTTTTTTAATTGATGGTATAGTAGTTTAATTTTATAATCTTTAAATGAATAAGGTGAAAATGAAATAATAATTCGTTTTTTGACACAATATTTAAGAAGCATAGTATTTCGAATAGTATTATTTTTATTTTTACGAATTTATGGCATTAAAATAATACTGAAGTTAAAAATAGAATAATGTAAGAATGAATATTTACTATTTCAAAAAATATATGTATTTGAAATTTGTGAAGGAATTAAAAGTTTATAAGTTTTAAATGAAAAAAAAGAAACGAATATATTAAAATATTTAATTAAAATAGATATATGAAATGAGCTAATATTGCTGATATGTATATCAATTATTTTTATTCGTAATTTTTTTGTTCTTCATTAATCAATAATCATATTCAAGAAATTAGGGATATTTCTTTTCCTTTTATAAACAAAAAATCCCTTTTATATTTACTATTCAACTAACTTCTCTTCACCTTTTATTATTTTGTACCATTTGAAATTTGAAAATATTATTTTCAATGTGATATTATCTTATTTTCTTATCGTCCATTCGTTAAAAAATTTATTTTTAAGAATTTCGAGTTTTTTACAAATGCAATTATATTCATGGTTTCATATTTAAGTGTCATTACTACTATTAATTTATTAATTTAATACTATCCATTGCAATTAAATTATTACAATTCATTTATTTCAATTCTCTTGACATAATCGCATATATTTTTTATATATTTTTGCTCGCAATATTCTTTTTATTGAAAAATATTAAACACCAGATTTTTTTCTTTTAAATTTTTAATTCTTGATTTAAATTAATTCTTTATTGTAATCGATAAATATTTTTATATTTTGATTGGATGTTTGAATAAACCATTAAATTAATTTACTTTTAATATTTAGTTGACTTCGAAATTTCTATTCCTACAATTTTTTCTTCAATGAATGTTATCAAAAAAGCTCTTAATGGAACTAACTATAAGAAGTTCTTATCTAAAAGCACAAATACAGTTATAAAAAGAAAAGCTTTTAAAATACAGGTAGAATAGTTTTCATTCCATTCGAATACACAGAAATAGAAAACGATTTTTTAGTTCCATTATCTGTAACAAATGATACCTTTGAATCCTTAATGATACAATGATTCTTTGCATTTAAATCGGGCTTTTACATTCTTTTAAATAAATGTTTCTTCTTCAATGAAAAGTAAGTCGTTCTAGTGACTTTATTATGCAAATAAATCTAAGTATTTGAATAGAATTTTTCGAAAGTCTATCGTTAGCGTTGCTGTTCAAATATTTTTAGGATTATGTGGGAATAGTTCCTTTTATTCCAATTTTATTCAAATAAGATACTGTACAATTTTAACTTATTTCGTTTTTGTGCAGAAAATATTATAAAATAGTTCTTCATTTTTTGCTTCAGAATAAAAAATGATGATATACTTTATGAACTGTAAAATAATTAAGCACATTTAAGGAGATATTTATCATTTTTTTTCTTTCAGTATATATATTTTGTTTAATATTTCTTCTAGATTAATATTTTTTGTTATCAATAAATGAATACTTCCAATTATGTCGCTTTGAAATAATTTTAGGATTAAATAACTAGGATAAGAAATTCTGATTCCAATTTTAAATAATATGATAAAATGGTAAAATTCATAAAAATAAATCATCTTAAGAAGTGTGAGGTTATTTTTGTAATTTATGCATTTAATCATAATAACTTAGCAGCTCATTATTATCTATTCAATAAATTTCCTTCAATTTTAGCTACGTTTAAACTGGTTAATATTGGTTAGAGGTCGAATAGCCATTAAATTATTATTAACTAATGTCTATTAGATAAGTAGACAGTTAATGGCATTAATTTCTAATTGCAGTAATTCTTAAATAAATAAACTAGAATGCCATTAAAAGCATTTCCCGATTTTCATATACTATTATATCGGATAATTTATATACGTGTATTTTTATTAACCTATTTATTAAAATTTCTATCCGTAATATCAGAAGTTTTTCAAATTTTATATTTTCTTATAAATAGGCAAATATTAAAGTATATGAAAATATTTTTAATTGGTACTTATTTAATCAAAGATGAAATCTTCTTATTAAACTATCGACTTATTATTAAAATTAAATGATAGCAGAACTATAGTTTAACAATTTCGAAATATGTTCATTTCTATTCTGTATTTGTCGTCTTTAGTAGAGATTCGTTACAGTGTAATCTATATAAAATGGATCTAAAGGCGGAAACGATGAAGTATATTTAGACTCTCTCTCAGTTATTCAGATACAGAGACCTAAAAATAGAGTGAGTCATCGGATGTAGATATTTCTTAATTGAAAAAAAAAATATCTTTTAATAACAGATGGCAATTTAATAAAATATATTTTTTAAACAAAATTTTACTTTAATTATTGAAGAATTAGGACTTTTTAAAAATAAAGGTTCATAATTTAATATTTTTGGTGTTTTATGTTGCCTCTTTTTTTGATTTCGACATCTTATTACAATTTATCTTTTTTTTCGACATCTTATTGCATTACTTCTTTCTTTTTCAACATATTTTTGCATCACTTTTATTTTATATTTATAGATAATTTTGCACATTGAATTATTTTTTATTAAAGAGAATATCTTTTGCAATATCTATAGTCGTTTTGGTCCATAATCTATTGCATTACCTGTTATCATCTTCATTCTCCTTCGTTTGCATTACTTCATTTCGCATCCTAATTTTTCTTCATTAAGGATTCATCGTTTACATTACTATGTTTTTTATTCACTTCATGCATTGACTTCAACATTGTTTTTATTTTAACTTTCGTAATAACCGTTTTCATTTCATTTTTGTTCATCTGTATTCTTAGTTTTTTTCATTTCTTCATTTTCATCTATCATCTTTTGTTTCATTTTTTATCCCATCTTCATTCATTATCTTTGGAATTATTTCTTCGTCTTTTTTTTAGCTTCATACATTACTTTTTATATTATGTTTTTTTCATTTTCATTCATCATTTTTTGTCTTACTTTGATTTCACCTTCGTGCATCATGTTTTGCATTATTTCTTTCTCTTTTTCAGCTTGATCCTTCATTTTTTTTCATCTTCATTCATCACTCTTTGTTTCAATTTTTTTCCATCTCCATTCATTATCTAGTGCATTATTTCTGTTTTTTCATCGGCATTCAATACCTTTTATTTTACTTTTTCACATCTTCATTCATTATTCATCCGTCGTTTTCAGTTTCATCTATTACTTTCTACATTTCTACATCTACATTTCTCTTCATCTTCATTCACTATTTTTCGTTTTACTTTTTCCCTCCATCTTCATCCATTATATTTTGCATTACTTCTTCGTTTTTTTTTCTGCCTTATCCCTTTCTTTTTGCTTTACTTTTTTTATCTCCATTCTTCATCTTTATTATTATTTATTCTTCTTTACCTTCATTCATCATTTTTTGCAATTTTTATTTATCTTTTTCAGCTTTATTCTTCACTTTTTTTCACTGTCTTTTTATCTTCATTCATCACTCTTTGTTTCAATTTCTTTCCATCTCCATTCATTATCTAGTACATTATTTTTGTTTTTTCATCGGCATTCCATAACTTTTATTTTACTTTTTCAAATCTTCTTTTATTATTCATCATTATCGTCGTTTTCAGTTTCATCCATTACTTTTTACATCTTCATTTTCATTCACTATCTTTCGCTTTACTTTTTCCTCCATCTTCTACCATTATATTTTTCAATCTTTCTTCTTTTTTTTTCTGCCTCAGCCATTACTTTTTTCTTCTTAATACCTCATCTTTAATATTATTTATTCTTCTGTATCTTTCCTTTTGTCTTTCGTATTACTTTTAATCTCAATTGATTACTTTTAACCAATTTATTAATTTTGATCCTTTTTATATCCATAAAACATGATATATTCATTCAAAGTTGTTTATCCGAAAATTCCATTTCAGTATTGAAGTTCTACTTCTCTAATATTGATTGATTAGAGTCTTTCTTGAAAGTATGGTTATTATTAGAAGATAGAAAATAAAATTTCCAATCTTTCCTGGAAAACAAGCTTACACTGTTCTCTAAGACTAATGTCATCTGTATCCGGTTTTCGGAGAACTGAAAACCTTTCCTCCAAATTTACTTATTTTGGTCAGCGTTTTCGAGGAAGGGAATTATTTGACCATTCGGTTTGGCGTTTCTTTTGTTTGTTAAATTTTCAGGTTTTATGTGGATGCTGGAAACAAGCAAACAAATTACTGCAGTTGTTATTTAGAGAATTTTGGCCAATATTGGCTAGACTATTTTATATTTATTTGATCATTTCTAATTGATTACTCATTTTGTCTGCTATTTCTTTGTTGGATGTCTTAAGGTATCCGACTGCGTTAAAAACACTGGTTATCGACGACGATTTTATTGTTTGTTATTTCTTAAAGTTCTGACTTTCCTCTTTCTAAAATTGTTTATCTATTCTAGAAAAAGGGAGACCGGGCCTATCACCCAGGGTCACACATTTTTCATCTAAAATTTATCTTTTACTTTAACGCTCTAAAATTTTTAATTTTCATAAAAATTCACCACGGTTAACATGATGTTTCGAAAACTATTAGAGGTATTTACATAAAAATATCATTGTGTGTTTTACATAATACGGGCAATGAAATCAACCAAAAGTTTTATTGTTGGTGAAATCCTTTTTCATTTACAGGTGATTTAAAAAAATTAAGTTGTAAATTTGTGGGAAAAATGCATATATGCGTATATTTTTAACTATAAATTATTTTAATCTCAACATTTTTCTTAGATTTTAGTTCATTTCATTCATCATTATATTCTATAACTTGTGTACAAAAAAAAATAGGATTGCTGCATTGCAATTTTGTGTTGAATGTTAACCGTTTTAGTTAAATTTCATTAATAATTATTTACAATTTTTCTATTTTTCAAAATATGCTTTGAAATAATTTTGTTGTCTTTATAGTATTTTGTATTATAATTGCAAATGCATCTAAAAACCATAATTTTAAATAGTTTTTTAAAAATCCAATTTTTAAATTTTTTTCCTTCGGAAGTATTCGGATGCCTTAAAGCACATGTGGAGTTTTAGCTTTATCGAATGTTTTAATGTACAGAGAAATAAATAGCAGTGTACTGAGAACAAATAATTAAAACTAGGATTTCAAACGAAAGCAGAGTTCTCCCCAAACCTTTCTTGTATAATCTCTAATAAACATTTAAAATCCAGAAAATGTTTTGCATGATATTAGCGTACAAAAATGAAATATTAAATTTTAGGGTGGATTTAACATTTGCACCGAATCTATCGTGTCATCATTGGCAAGACATTTCGTCTTGTATCCGACAATCGAATTTGTGTTTTAGACACGTTTTTCGTAATCGACTGAAGCAAACATTTCAGACAAAACTGGACTTTTAATCAGAAAATCCTACATCAATATTCAATTCATTGCTTTTTTGAATTCTTGGTTGTACATAATTTTGGAAGTACGTTCCGACAGACAGTCAGCTCGTTGTTGGATTTAGCCTGAAATTTAAAACATTTCTAAACTATAGATGTTAAATCTATGCATCAAATTTTATCTATCAATCTGTCTTCGTTTTGTAATAAATGCGTTGAATTATGAGCGAACAGTGGGCGTATAGACTTTTTCTAAACATATTTTGCTCAAAATTTGATAAAAATAACCAAATTTCGTGTAAATATGATGATGATGTCTTGTCCGTGTTTCCACGGAAAGGGGGTGCAGTAGCTTCTGAGGGTAAAGACCTCTGAGCACCCACAGGATAGAAGTCTGACTTCTAGCTCAAATGAAGATGACACACGTATTCGCTTGCACAACCCCTTTTTACAGGGGAGCGCATTCACACATCTCACATCACAGAACAACCATGCCCAAACTGGAACTCGAATCCAGGACGCCCATGTGTAAATACTATTTACCAAAATTAAACCATCTAGCTCATGGTATTTTTGAGCTATCTTTGTCATAGAAAGACATGGATAATTTTTTTAATTTGTTTTTCATATTCAGGGAGACCTAAAACGTGGAAATTCGTCAAAATCTTGAGTTCGAATTTTTAGACGGTTACTATACTTTCTCTATATTGCATATACGAGAAAGTAAAAATTAAATAAATAAAATACAGTGTAACCGTAACTGTTTTTCTCGGCCCTCTAGCGGCCGTTGCCATGAACAATCAGTCCATGTCTTGGAAGCGAACGTAAAGCATGATGTAGTTCCCGAGTATTATTTTTATGCATTTATGTTAAATGTTATTGTCCGAAATAGTTTTGACCCTGTGCAAATCATGTCCTTTAATGTCATTATATGTATTTTTAATTAAATTGGCAATGTCTATTGATTTTAATAGTCTACCCTGAGAGAATTAAAATATTGGCCCCCTTTCGGTCACAGCAAGAAATAAGTTTATAGTATAAATTTAATATCTAAATATGCCATGAACCCTTAAAACTATATATTTTATTCTCCTTTGCTAATTGAATGCTGTAGAAATTGTGTACATTCATAATTAATTATGATTTTCCTCCGAAACTTCTAATAACTTTGTAACTAGGTTTATGCCTCTTTTTATGTCTTGATACTTTGTGTGGTAGTTAGATTTCTTAATAAACGGAAAGACAAGAACTAGTGAAGTCATTATAAAATTTGTAATTTAATGACTAAAGCAAGATAAGCTGACTTTGCCCCTTATAATCCTTGTTTCCAAAAGCAGTTTTGAAATTTCACTCACTTTTCATCCAGAGATGAAACATATATATTTCTGCGTTGTCTGTAACATTATTAATTAATTCCAGAAAGTTGCCAAATTCCTTTCATGTTAATACTTTAAGATTTATGTTTATTAAAATGAAATATTTTGAAATCATTATAATGGTCCAATATTTCATAAACTATTGCTGTAAACTGATCGAAAGAAGGAATTGAAGTAAAAATTTCAGACAAAACTGGTAATGTAAGAATACAATGCAGGAATTTTAGATACTATTTTTTTTTTCAATTCCTACTATTACTTAACACTCTCACTATACATATTTGTTTATATATCTTGTTAAAGTTTTCAATCATTCACAAAATACTTAGAATTCATCCAGTCAAGCTCAAATACAGTTTCTTATACTTGTAATGGATGACACTCGATGTTAATACAGTTTTTTAAAAATATTAATTCATTCATTAAATTGAATTCATTTTTAATACGAATATAGTTTTAGCCGTTTGTAATGAAAATTGAAATCGACAGGCAGCTCAATTGATAAAATACAATGATTTCGTTATTGAAGGTGGAGAATGAGCGAAATCAATAAATCAATTTGCGAAAATCAATAAATATTTTGATACTTAATAATTCTTTTGATAGTTTTTTAATAAAAAGTAACTAAAATAAACTTTTTTTTTGTTGACCAAAGTAGGAATTGGATTAATTTTTTAAATATTACTTGTTATTATAATTTTATTTAATCTTGAAATGCTATCGAGGATCTTTTCAAGTCATCATTTCATTTAACAAATAGAAAAATAATTGTTATTTAAGAAGAGATAGGATTTCATTGGAAAGAAAATGCACTGGTCTGATACATTCAAGCTCTAATTATTATACAGTTGTTTCAAGTTCATTGTATATTTAGCCATTGGATACATGAAGACAATCTCATTAACTGCTTGTACTAAAAAATATAAAATCTAAAAAATTCAGAATTTGCGCTATTTCTGCATGCATCAAATTGAAAATTTCTTTTATCATTCTTTATTTATTTTACTATATAAGTTTTGCCATCCCGGCCTATGAGTTGAATGTCTACCCTTTAATCTGCGTGATAGGGTATGAGTCCTGGTTCTGTCATGATTGTCTTTTATCATGTGCTCTATCGGTGAGGTCATAGGCCGCGGTAGCCTGGTAGGTAGAGCGTCAGTCTCGTAACCGAAAGGTCGCGGGTTCTGTCCTCGTCTCGGCCAAAGACCGCCGCGTTGACTAATGGCAGTTGGGGTACGTTAAATAGGTCGAGACTGCAAAGTCCTCCGAGTTCCCATAACCTCTGAGGGTACTGAATCAGGGATGAGTCGGTCTCTGATTTGGATCTAAATTCTGACTTGCGCATGGATGAATGAGTGTATGAATGAGTTCGACCGCCCCCTCAAAAACGTTGTGTCGTGTGTGTGAGCTACAAGTCAGACTTCTGCCCTCTGGGTGCTCAGGGGTCTTTACCCTTAGAAGCTACTCAAACCCTTTCCGTGAAAAACACGGAAACGACAAAAAAAATTGTGAGGTGTGTGAAAGTTCCCCCCTGTAAAAAGCGGTTGAAATTTATATTATGTGAATACTAAATAAAAACCAATGTTTAAAGAGTTTTATTAGGTATACATGTTTGCTTCCCTCAGTTTTTTGATTGAGGATTGCAACGATAAGTGCTGATTGAAAAAGGTAGATAAAAATTTCACGCAGTAAGTTTAGACATTGTCACCATAACTACAGCGCCATATTTCTGAATTTGTATATTTTTCATAAATTTATTCACGATCGAAGATGTCAATTTTCTAGCCAATCTCTTGTTAATTTGCATTAAGTTTTGATTGCTTGTTTCTGTATAAAAATCAACTACGGTGAAGTTGCATCTGATGCTGTCAAGTATTTACAATGAGATTGCTGTCTATAAAAGACCGTGTCATGAGTGGTTTCGACACATCACACCGAAATTTCCTATTCATTCGCGTTTAGTTTTGATTGGTTGTTTCCATATAAAAAACAATGGTGGAGTTACATCTGATGATGTCAAGTATTCACAATGTGATTGCTGTCTACAATAGACCATGTCACGAGTGGTTTCAACACATCAGATCGAAATTCCAATGTTTTAAAATGTTTAACATTTGTTGGACCAGTTCTCTATGATGTATTATTTTTAGTTGTTGAAAACTAGTGAAACTATCACTGGGAATCGGACGCGCACGATGCGCAATAAACGCAATTAATGCATTTGTAGCAAGTATTGAAAGAGAATTGGTGATAGGATAGAGAGATGCTTGCCAAAATTATCTTCCAACTTGACAATGATCAGCCATATGCCCATTATGTACTCAAAACCGTTAAAATGAAAAGTCTTATCATACCTGTTATTCTCCAGCTGTTGCTCCTTCTGACCACCATCTGTTTCTATTGATGGCCTGGTTTTTCCAATCTTTCTTGAAAAACAGTATTTCACTGTTTTTTAAGACAAATGTCATCTAGAAGACAAATTAAGATTAATGTCATCACTTGTTTCTATCGATATCTGTCTGGGCGATCAACATTTCCACTGTTATGAAAAAATTGATCGATTCGTGGATTACCTCAAAGGATACTTCATTTTTCAAGGTAAGATGGTATCTGATAAGTGCTAAAAGGATGAGGAAATTCCCTTGCTCTCGACATATTATCGATATAATAATCATAGTAGTAGCTATAAATCATGAATAGATAACCATTTTTTAAGAATAAAATAAAAATTTTGGAAAAAAAATCATAGGAAGCAAACTTGTATACCTAATATATTATTTTTAATATTAGTTATCTTTATGTGAGAAATTATGATGTGTTGATGGGATTATTAATGAAATGATTTATGTTTTTCCAGATCCTAGTGCATCCGTGCGTTGATGCAAATGTCCTTTGGCTATGTTGGTTTACCCTCTGATGCTATTCTGTCTGCTCCATCACCACTGCTTTGCCGCTTTTCTGCAAGGTGAGAATCCTCCGAGCATTTCTTTTAAGTGTGAGAGGGAAAAAGTAGAAAATGCGGTTAGGTTTATATGAATACTGTTTGCTTATGATATATGATATGCTTATGATATATGATTATATGATGCCGCTGCTGTTTGCTTTATGGACAAGTATGAGTCTTTTCAATATTAATGGGGACAAGTTAAAAAGTGTTTGAAAGGTTTTAAACTTGGAAATAAAAATGGTTGAAATTTCTTTACCTTAGTGAGGAATATTAATGAAAGATAGAGCATTGCAAGTGCATCACAAACGACGCAAGAATACTTCAAAAAATACATGTATATAGATAAGTGCATTTTTTAAAAATGTATTCGGTATTAACGTAGGTTTGTTTCGTGTTAAGTTTCGGGTTATTGTAAGACCTAAACGATGCAGGCCGAAATTTCGACAAGAGTATCTTGATTCACATTGGATTTTGGACATAGGGAATAAACTTTGTGGCTCGTCACATGACGTTGCACACGAGTGTGCCCACTTCGAAATCTAGGAGGATTGTCTGATCGCGACTGCCAATTCCAACTAAAACAGCTCCAGGGCGACTTTCCGCATACTGTTCATGCACGGAGGACCTAATCCAAGAATATCTTCCCTGACCCGTTTGGCGATTTCTGAAAAAGTAAGGCAGCCAACATGATCAGTATTCTTATGGCTGCCCTCACGGGTCAGACCATCAGTAATTTCATTTCAGTGCACATTGACATACGACGGAACCCACTGAAAGGTGATTTTAACATTGGCCATCAAGTGATTCAAAAGCCGGAACATGTTCCTAGTTGTACAAATACCATGCATGCACCATTGAGATAAATGCTGACGGGAGCTTCGGCTGTCGCTCAGAATCCAAATGTCATGACGAAAAATTTAAAACCTGCTCTTCTGGCTGATGTATTTATTTATACAATATAATAAAAGACAGTTGGTTAATAAATTTCGAACGGTGAAATGCAGTTTTTTTTTTATCCATTGAACATCAAAATAAGGGTGGTATCAGCGTCTTACAGTAGCTCCTCGCTTTTTGTCTTGTTTTTTCTTTGTTTTTTTTCCAGAAATATATCATTTTGTTGTTTTTCACTTGAGCATTACGTGTCTAACTGTGATCCAGTTACGAAGTATGTAAAAATTATTTATGGTGTTATTAAATTCCCTTTTGATTAGATGCAGAATTTTTAAACCGATTGCATTTTGATAATTTTGAGTGCATATATCATCTGCTTTATGAAATGCCATACAAAAATATCCAATGATGGTGCGTTCAATGCTTGAGGTACCTAAAGCGTGTATTGGGCATAACTGGCACTCAACGAGCGATTGCTTAATAAATAAATAAATAATCTAAAACAGTTATCAACAAAGCAAGACCACGCAATTAATAATAAAATTAATTGACTTGTAACAGTATTGCATCGTAAGTTGAGTTTCTAGTTTTTTGTTTACTTTAGTTTTTTAACTTCCCGTTGTAAAGCAACACTAGGGCTATTTTGGGACTGACTTCGTAATTTTGAACCACGGTCAGATGACGAGGACGACACCTGAGCTTGTACCCCTTTCTCCACATCACAGCTTACCAGCTGGTCATCGCAAGGCGAAGACCTTTCATAATTAATTAATATGATATTGAAAAAATTACAAATTAATTAGTGATTACTTATATTAATAATTACTTAATATAATTACTCATTAGATAATTGATAATTACTTATAATTATCAGTTCTCAAAGATAATTACTTATATTAAGTAATTATCTTTCAATTGAATTAAACTGGAAGGTTTTAATAATTAGTAGAACTCAATACTTTCATCAAATCTTCTGAAATTTCAATTAAATGTAATAACTAAAAATATTTCTTGAAATCTAAAGATAATTTATGAGCTAAAATCAACTAATCTACCGTCTTCAATCATTATCAAACATATTCTTCAGATTTATTCTGAAGCGCACTAAAAGATACTTTCTCTGAAGTTTAGAATGTCGTAATTTTCTCAATTTTGCTGATCCTGCCACGATCCTAGGCTTTGATGAAGCCATAAACCATGATTACATACTGAAAGTAAAACAGCAATCTACTTTTTAAAGCGCCTTAGTGTTTATATTGGTAAAATGCCATCAAACGCTTTCCGCTGTTTGCTTTAAAAACTAAAAGCAACTTCAAAGACTTTGCATTCCGTCGCAAAATTAATTAATTTTGGTTAGCTTCGAATGATTTGTTTAAGACGTTTTGTCGGAAATATTGTTTGGTTTAGAAGTTTGAGTGCCATATTTGGTTAAAAGTCGGCGAAATGACGAGGTGGAGTTTGGAAATTATTTGAAAGTGTCAAGATAAATTGGATAAATCTTTGCGATAAAAATTGATTTGGAATTTTAATATATTTGATCCAAAAGGTTAATATAAATGTTCGATCATTCATTGCAGCATTTGCTTTGTTTTCTTGTATTTTTATAAATAATTTTAGTAGTATTTAATAGTTTACTAAAAATGGTATTTAGCTTATTTTGAGTTGCTTATGCTAAAGAAATATCACATGAAAGTGGTTGATTTCGATAATATTTATCATTTTTCTATTAGATATTTATTTGTTCTAGTAAAATTTATCTAATTATACGACTAGATTTCAAAATTAGTTTCGATGTTATTTATAAATTTAAAACAAATTTGTTCACTCATTTTTATGTTTTCTTTAATTACAAATTGTCCTCTGATTATTGAGTCTTTTAACTGCATTTAACCAACATTGAATTTTTATAATTTTTTTTTGTTTTTTAGCGAAAAATGTATACGGGATGTCTTTTAATTTAAAAAATTAAAGAAAAATAATCTGGAAATTAATCTTATATTAACTTAAAATACAAATGCAATAGATAGATTTAAAACATTCTTTTCTATTCAATTATTTTAACTACATTTTTTTTCTTTTAGGAATGTATGTGCGTTAAGATTTGTATTAATAAATAATTAATTTAAATTGATTGTTAAAGATACAGAGAATGTGCCATCAATGTAAAACACTGCACTGCGTATGGTGAAATAAGGGTAAATATACAAATTAACCAAATAAATGTAATTCAAAAAATACAGGAGGATGACACATTCAAACAAAATTCACAAGTGTAATACTACTACTCTGATGGAAATAAAGTATAAACTCTTATAAAAGATATTATACAATTTATTTCAGTAAAAAAATAACAGTGTAGAGTTTTGTCTATGTAATAGGAAAAGCTATATATATATATATAGATATATATGCGCGTGTGTGCATTATTTTTTATATGAACGTGGAATGCAGGCATTACTTATTTTATGTTCCAAGTATTGTCATGTACAAAAGTATTCTTTAAGTACCACTGTTTTTCATATCAGAATTAAATGCAGTATGAGGGGAAAAAAACCGAAGAAGGAACTGCATAAAAAAAACCTTTGGTGAAAATCGAAAAATAATAATATAAGAAAGTTTCGAGAACCTTTAATTTCAAATTTTTATATTAATCAAGGAAAAAAAATGATATATATATGTCCCCATCCCATTGGAAAATATGGTTGTCAAAGCAAAAATGGTTAAATAAATGAGACAATGACCTCTGACCATTTTCTTCTTTGTGAATATCACAGTTATTAAGGCTGACATTGAATTTATTTGTTCCATTTTCCAGTCGAGTCCTCCTCCAGCGTGCAAGAGATCGAGCCCCGCTGCCCGCCCGGTCAATTCCCATGCAACAACAGTGACACGTGTGTAGAGCAGAGGAAGAATTGCGACGGTCACAACGACTGCGAGGACGGATCCGACGAGATGGGATGCGGTCAGTCGCTCTTCTTCCTGTTTCTCTAAAAGATCCTTTTGCTCATTTAACTTTGAATTAGAGGAAAATATCATTACTGTTTTATATTACCGATTGTAAATTTACAGATTTTAATTTAGTTAAGTAAATTAAATTTACTTAATTTAATTAGTTAAGTAAATTTAGTAAGTTTAATTTAATGTAATCATCGTTTATCATGAGCATGATGAATCGCATTTAATTTTAATTTTTTATAACTATGCAAAAGTTTATTGTAAACTTATATCAGAGATAAAAAAGACTAAAACAAGTGAAATCAGAATTCACAGGAAAGTAAGGAGAAGATAAGATCGTGCTGCCATCTATTATCTATAAAAAGAAAAATATCAATTTTAACAGTATCTGAAACCAACGACAATTAAATTGAATACATTCATGTAAAGTAATATTTCGTTCATTTTTCTTAGGCATCCATAACACCATTAAAAAATTCCAATTCTTATTATCTCTAATAGGCCTATATATCTATATTTATAATGTAAATAAAATAAGAAAAATAATTTGTTATGTATTGACGTTTAATAAAATTAAGCAATTTCATTATTAATGGACTTTTAAAATAGTAATAATAAAACAAAAATATTTATAATTATTAATATTAAAAATATGGGAAAATAACATTCAAATACGTTTTTATAATTACATAAAATTAACAACATTTTACAATCTCAATTAAATAATTACTTTAAAATATAATTTATACTCGAAGATTTTCATCTTTTTTTTTTTAAATCAAGCAGTAAATAAAATTAAGTAATAGAAAAATAATAAATGAATATAAACAGAATTTAGCTTTACTTATATTTCATTTCAAACTCTAATAAAATAGAAAAATATTTTAGCATAGCGCATTTAAACAAAACGTAATGCAAAGTTTTCAGAAATAATTTTATAAAGAATTATTTCTTCTAAAACTGTTTTACAGATGATCACAACCGAATCAAGTACTACAACAACCTGTTTAGGAAAAGACCCGACGAAGATCGAGAAAAAGAAAACAAAGGATGTGGTACGCAACTTAATTTTCATATGATTAACATTTGCAAATTTTGTTTCGTTTTATTTTATATGGTTATGTTGAGCAATTGTTTCTCTTAAATGATAGAACTCAAGCCAGTCCCAAGTGTTTGCTCATGCTCAGGATATAAATTATTCTGTGATCGACAAAGGCTAGACAGGCCACCTTTGGATCTACCTTCAAATGTGCAAGAACTGTAAGTATTTATTTTTAACTGAAAACCCACTAACATCGTTTGATTAGAGTTACAAAACTAGGATAATTATATCTTATACAAATAGATAGTAATTCTGAATCTTTTGCACCTAGTTCCTTTCCGATAGATAGTTGAAATGCAATTTATATTTCTCAACATTAGATTTACAAATTCTAGCATTAATTCTTCGTAAAATAATTAATTCTATGTAGAATAAGTAAATAATGTTACTCTATTATATTCCAAAAACAAAAATACAATCTAAAATTACATTTTAAATCGAAAAAAAAAAATGCCTTACAAATCGTAGAGAAAACTTTCGCTTAAAAGTTTATTTGCACTTATTATTTCAGAATAAATAGTTTAATCCGAAGCCGTAATTTACTTCTGTTTTGTAATTATTTTTTTTACTTAAGTTTGAAATTTATCCTTTATAATTACTTTTTATAACTTGTGAATGCCTTAAAGGGGTTAAACAGTTAATTAAAATATCTTTTTAAAATTCTTTTTCTAATAATTATTAAATAATAAAGTATTCGATTATAAAAGCTTATTCATAATAAAAAAGCCGTATTTTATTCAGAAGATGACTATTCCGCATGAAACTTTACGTTGTAATAAATAAACTTTTTATTCGTTTAAATCTTGGGAAATATAAAAAAAATATTTATTAGTCATTTTCAAATGTGTTTTTTCCTATTAAATTATTCTAAATGGAAATATTTATTCCATAAAGAAAATTGAATACTAGTTTGTTTCTAAGCTTAGTTACGTAGACTTCAAAAATTGAATTTCAGTCATATTAATTTATTAGCTTAAAAATTCTACGTTCTTAATTTTTTTCATTCTTTTATTTTAAAACTTTTTATTACTAGATTTGAATCTTAATTTCTTTTTTCAAAATTATTCATTTTATTTTGGATTCGCTAAATAGCAAACGATTCTTTTTTTCTCTTTCCTATCAAAATATTCAAAATAGAAATATTAATTTCATAAAAAGAATTGCATTTTAGTTTGCTCCTAAGTTCAGCTGCATGGATTTCTAAAACTAAATTTCAGTATATTTATTAATTAAAAAAATGTACGCTCCTAGTTTTTCTTTCTTTTTTATAAGAAAATTTCTTATTAGTTGAATCAATTCTTTACATTTTTTTTTTTCAAAATTACTTATTTGATTCTGATTTGTTAAATAGCGAACGATTTTTTTTTTTTAAATTCTTCTTTCAGAGATTTGTCCGAAAATATCTTCGAATTTCTCGACTCCGAACATTTTTCCTTTAATGAACATCTTCAAACATTGTAAGTATAATTTGCAATAACATTTTATTTTATGGTATTTTTATCAAAAAAGGTTCGTTGTTATGATTTAAGGTGGTATTTTGAAGAGAGAATAAATACTATATTTTGATCTTAAAAACATGGTTATTATTTAATGAAAATTTTCGCCTAATTCCCCTAAATTTTTCATTAGTACTCTAAAAACATTTTCATAACTGAGTTCTTTTTAGACAATTTTTTCACAGTAAATATAGTGAATTATTTGACGATCATGAATGTATATGAGATATTTACAAATTGAGTGCAAAATATATTCGAAGTCAAATCTAACTATATTGAATTTATAAACCATATGAATTTTGTTTGTGAAAAAGGTATGTTTTGTCTCTTATTATAATATGGGATATATACGTAATTGATTTACTCGTTCAAAAATGATAGTTCTGGATTTCAATTTTATTTTGACATAGTTCATGTATGCGAGTTAAAGATTTTTCTTTTAAAATGTTCTATATAATACTGTGTTAAGGTGGATTCATACAAGGCTTACTATTGCGCGTAATCGTTGCCTTTCTATTTTTGTAACGGCATTGTGTGAACAGTTGAGACAACGACGTTGGGACAATGGAAACGTTTGTCTCGACTGGGCAATCTTTACCATTGTCCCATTCTGGTCACGTGATTTTCCGGAAGTAGGCGTGGTCTTGTATTGCACGCAATAATTAGCCTCGTGTGTACCCACCTTTAGGATTGCATGCCTTATTGCAGCAGTGAAATATAAATTTGTTGAACTTTCAGTATTATGAATTATTATTATTGTGATCTTTTGTTCGTAATTTATTTCATTGCCTTTTTATAAATTTATAATTACAAATGATCATTATTTCCTTTGTTAACCTCAAGTTTTTGAGGACCTCCATTGGGAAGAATAATTTTTGAGTCAATTTCCTATCATTTTATGCTATTTTATAACCATCTTGTTCTTACATTTTAGTATCATTTGAAGAGATAACAAATGGGAGGGTTTTTGTAAATCTTTTCTTTATATTCGGAATGATTGAAGCTTTGTATAGCTCACGCTGCTGTAATAACTCTGCAGATAGTGTCATTCTGTCGATGCAGCCATGTTTGGGAGCTAAACATTACTTTTGAGAAAACTGTAAGAAAAATTTAATTGACTTATAGAGTAATGATTCTTTGTTTCTTCAATTTCAGAATACTAAAAGGATCCCAAGTGACTCTTATCAATAAAGATGCTTTCAAAAATCTTCCGCACTTAAAATCCTTGTGAGTATATTTTTTGAAATTCTAAGTATTTCATATAATTTGTAATTCTAAAGTGTTTCATATAATTTGCATTGAAAAAATGAGAAGCATTGTAGATGCAGTGATTATTTATTAAATGTAATTTTACCATAAAATTTAGATATTAATGATTTGTTAAGAAAAATTTCGGTAAAAATCTTCTTAATGAAAAGCACATTCTCCATTTCTATAATTTTTTTCTACTCATAAAAATATTCGGACTCTTTTTAACAATGCAAAGAAAAGGATAATTTTTTAATGTCAAATTTTATGAAAATTGAATAATTAAAACTTTTCGTTTTCTTTAAAAGTATTAATTTGTATCTTAGTATTATTCGTAAATATAGCTAATCTGAAATCTTTTATTCTTAATTATAGTTTTTCAATTCAATTCAGCATGCATAATGTATTTTATAATTTATAGATTTTTATGCTTTCAATTGATAAAAAAAGGATAGAACAGAAAGTACATTTTCATTTCTCCACTTTCTGCAAGACAATCTGTATTCGGATATATATTATTACAGTTTTATAATTTTATAAAGTTAATTATATAATTTTTTCGCAGCTCAAAACTTTTATCAAAAAATATTTATCATTTATGAATTTTTAAAAGGAGTAATACACAATTTTAAAACATTATTAATTTGTAATATATACAAAACGTTTTCTAAAATCTGTCTGAAATTTTTTTGCCGAGTCTATTGGATTTTTTTTCTTGATATCATATGGTAAATTTCTAGTTGGTTTTTATTTTGTACCTACTTCTAACAATATAAAACTTAATTCCTTCCAATTTTAAATGGCATTTGATTTTTAAATCATATATTTTTGTTTTATAGAAGTTTTTCTTCAAATCTAATAGGTGTAATCTCTTTTAAAATGAATTTTAACATACTTACATACCTTCATTTTCATAACTTCAAGAAAAATTCAATATTTTTCTTGTTTAATGAGTCTTAGACATTAATCTACTAAAAGTCTTTTTTATTTCAATGTAACTCGAGAATCTTGTCGGAATTATCTATACAAAAAAAATCGAGGTCATCAAAAACCAGAACTTGAAATATAAATGGCGATATGCCCATCGAAATTTCGCTTTCTTATTGATCCTTTCAATCACGTGATCAATCTGGTCTTAATCTAACTCATCGGAGTATCTGATGTTTGGTGTATGATTTTCAGAATTCATTTATCAGAAATGGCAGCTTTCATTCACTGTATCGGAAATAGCAACACTGAAACCTATCATAATGAATTGCTACTTTCTGGTTTTAATCATTGGTTTTCCGGTTTATATCATTGCACTAATGAATGAGTGGATTTTCAATAGCAAAGTTCTAAATTTCGTGTTTATTTAGTAATCAATGCTTTAGAGTTATTTAAATTTAGTGCGAATACATTTTCGCAGAATTAAATTGAAATTTCGCAGGCAAATTTATATTCAAACAATTTATTAATTTACCTAAGGTATTGAATAACGTTTTATATTGGTATTGCGTTTATTTCATTTGGCTTATTCTAAAAAGAATTTTAAATAGGAGAATTACAAAAAAAAAAAAATTGACTCTTAATTTGTATTTTGAAATACAATACAACAGTGCCGTGGTATAATTTCATCTCGATCTATAATATAATATGTAGAAAACAAAAATAAATAATTTTTCCAAAAAAATACTTAATATTTTATGATTATTTAATGAAGTAACTAAAACAATTTGAATTTCAGACCAATTAAATCAATATTTTGCTAAGAATCAGAAAAATAATTTTTTTTTTAAAATTTACAATATCCTGAACAGATTTATATGACATTTACGTTAATTGATAATGCTAAAAAACATTTTTTAAATTTTCAAATGATGTAAAAATCTGTTTTTGTGACATAATGTCTTTGGAAGTCATCATCGAAGAAATCTAAACTTTAACTTATTTTCTTTATTAACTAAAATTTGTATTTGAATATAAAAGCAAAGTCCTCGGTATATATTTCCTATCAACGTATGTTTCAAATTTAGTTACTGTATGTCAAACGGTCTGACCTATGAACTACACCCTCATGCTCTCTCTCTCTCTCTCACACACACACACACTCAATCATACTCACACACACTCAATTGAGCACACACTTAATCCCACACATACACTCACTAACACACGCGTACTCTCACACATACACAAACTCAAAAACACTCACACACACTGATTGTTGAACTTTGATTTTTCAAGTCATTCTGGACGAAAGATTCTGAATAAATAGACACTCAGTGACATTCAACTGTTTGATTTTTTTTTCTAATGAATGATTAAATTGCTTAATTTTTTGTATGTCCTGTTAGTAATTTCTAAATATAAATAATAAACACACACCTGAGTAGTAAAAATTAGTATTTCCCCTGAAATTAAATCAATATATAACCTGAGCACATTCTTTAACTGTGTCATTGTCTCAGTATGAGACACTTTCAAAGATATTATTCATGACACTATCTTCAAATTCTTCCTCCTTTGACACAGTTATAATTTAAGCGAAATATGCTATTCGATATTTAAAACTCAATGAAATGTTTTTTATTTATTTCTGTAGATTCATCACTGTCTTCTTACGTTACTATTTATGCTCATTTTATTATTATTTGTAATCTAGATTATTTCCTCTATGCAAGTATTATTATTCCTCATGTATAAAAATGTGATTCTAGTTGTATATCTATTCAAATAAAAAATATTTAATAATGATGTTATTATTGCTTTTAGGTACCTCACTAATAACGAAATCGGCTCGATGAATGAGGGAACTATGACTACCAATGAGGATCTTATATTTCTGTAAGTAAATTTTTCAAATATAACAACGTTATTAATAAAGAGGAACATGTTTTTTTATTAATGAGGGAAAAGTAAAATGCATTTATATGTTCATCCAGAAAACTAAATAGAGACTTACATATTTTGATTGTGTGTTTCTAGATGTTAGTATTCCTCTATTTCTTAGTGGGATTTTTCAATACGAATATTGTAAAGAATATTTATTTGGCAATCAAATAAGTATGTATTTAAATCAATTTTTAAGGAACTATTGAAACCTGATTCCCCATTTTGGGGCAAATTTTCTTATTTTCAGCTACAATTTCAATAATTATTAAAAACGCATTATTTACGTTTTTATTAATCATTGAAGTTAATACTTTGATATGTGCAATTATTATAATATACAATATAATCATAATTAGACACATAATATATAATAATTATAATTACAGTACAATAATATATAATTATACATTTATAATTATATTATAATCCTAATTATATTATTATATATAAATATATATTATAATTATAATATGCGTTTTATCGAATTTATAGTTAAGGAATGCGTATTAACTATTTTTTGGGATAAAAAAATGCTTAGCAATAAGGACTCTGGGAAAATAATAAAAAGCGCTAAATGTGCTTAATATTTTGAATAAACCTTTTAAAAATATTTGGAACACTCTAATTCTATTTTATTTATTATTTAGTAGATAAATTTATAATTAATTTGTATATGCCATAACGAATAACGAAGTTTTAAACTTTTGTAGAAATGTTCCTGCAATTGAATATATATTTAATTGTGTTATTTATGTATTTTTTTCAGGGATTTGTCTTATAACCCACTTACTGTTCTTCATCCTCAAGCGTTTGTTGGCCTGAAAAACTTGCGAACATTGTATGTGAAATTTTTTAGTTTAATTCTTCAAATTTAGGACTCTTATTTTTTTTTTCTTTATTAGTAAATTATTGATACACAATCCAAAGCATATTAGGTACTAGCGGTAACATCATTAATTTTGCAATCCTCTTTCAAATAAATATTTAAAAAACCATGTTGAAAATATTAAATATATTCTTAACTGATTCTATATAACATTTGTTAATATTTCTGATAAGTTTATTTTTTTAAAATTAATTGTAAGTAATTGTGAAATAAATAAATTATTTCTGCTACAAAAATAAATTAAAAAATTAAAAAATTAAATTAAAAAATTCAAAAGTAAATAAAAAAATTCAAAAGTAAATAAATCATACAAAAAATTATCATGATATTTCTTTTATTTAAATTTCAAAAAATGGGACTAAATTCAACAAAAATTATTAGAGATTATGTGATGACTGAATGTGATGAATATTTTGTAAATTAAGGTCTCATAAAAACACACATTTAAAAAAGTTCATGAAGGATCTTTTCCTTTTCTTAATTGTTTTTCATAATTAACAGAATTCGTTGCTCCTCTGTATGATTTTTGTTAAGAGCATTGCTTGAAGATATACAGCAAAACTCTTAGTCAAAGAATTTGATTCATCCTTGCTTACTGCTATGTTAAGTTTGAAAATAATTCTGCCAAATTTAATTTTGTCACCAATTTTTTTCTTATTTAGTATTTAAAGAACGAAGCATTTTTGCAGAATTTAAATGAAATTTAATACCTCGTCTACAAATTTTTAAAATATCTAAACAAATATATTAAATAAAAGTATTTCTAAATTTGTAATATGTATATATATGTGTGTGTGTGTGTGTGTGTCAACTAGCTATTACCCGCAACTCTGTTCGCATGAAAATTTTAATGTATATGTACGAAAAACTATCAAATAATGGCAAATAAAAAAAATTAAACCTAACCTAAAAACGTTACATTTAAAAGTATAAGAATATACGAAAAATATCTAACATAAATGCAACTTAATAACAAAAGCACACAATTAAAGTAGAAACAATTTATTTACATTCTATATCCCAAATAAAACAAAACAGCAAAAAGTCCGTATTTCTTTAAAATCAAGTCAAATCCATTTTATTTATTGATCGAGATTGAGATAGCTACAACAGTATTATACACATAATTTTGCAACTTTTAATTTAAATGGAAACACAGTTGTCATCACGCGCACAGTTGATGTCACAACAATTACGGGCGAACTTTCAACCCCAGTTGGCGTAACGCACACTGACTTTCCTACGCCAGTTGCGGCAATGCAATGTAGATTAGAATTTTTTTATTTCTATTTATTCTGTTTTCTTTTAATTTAAAAATACTGAAGATTGAATCCGAAATATCGATTCATTAACAACATTTGGTTTTAAATACATCAAACACAAAGAAAATGAATAGAATCTTTTGAAACAATCAGTCAAAATTCTGCTTAGCCTAACCGCCTAACCTCAACTCTGTTGGGGAAAAAATTGGAGCCTTACTTATCTCTGTCGGGATTTGGCCTCAGCTTTTTGGCGCAAAAGTTAGTTTCTAATTAATAAAAAAAACCCACTCATTTAACCGGAATAAAAAGTAGCCTATGTTGTATTCCTGACTATAATCTATCTTTGTGCTAAATTTCATCCCATTCTGTTCAACTGTTCTGGCATGATTGAGTTACAAACTTTCACATTTATATATTAGTATAGATGTGTAATATATATTTTTGAATTTGCAAAATATAGTAAAAAATTTACCATATTAAAAAAAAAAATTTGACAGAAAATTCAGATTTAATCATTGATGTAACATTTTTATTTTATTTAGTTATAAAAACGTCCTTTGTAAAAAAAACTAAAGTATTAATTATTCGAAAAAATTGAGTAATTGTTTTTGAATTTTCAGGGATCTACGACATTGCTCTTTAAAGTCTCTTCAGCCTGGAGTATTTGACAGTCTAGTCAATTTAGAAATATTGTAAGTTATACCTATTTATATATCGTAATTTTTTATATCAAAACAATCAACCATCTGTGAAGCAGGTCTTAAGGCCTTATCACACGGTGAAATTTCGTCAACCGGTCAAGCAAGTTTCATAATCTATAACTTTTTCTAACCAGCTAGAAAATGCCGTCAGAAATATTGTCTGCAAACAAAATTCAACCAATCATGTGAAACTTTGAAGTGACGCCACTTTCGTTGTCGTTTGCTGACGAAAAGTGCCGATGATATTTTGCCGTGTGATAAGGCCTTTTAGGCAACTTAGTTACCATATTACACAACCTAATTTTAACAACACGTCCTTTTACACTACCTGATTAATATTAGAAATTTATTATTTCAAATTTTCTTCTATGAAACAAATTGCTGTATTGCACTCTTTTGATACGCGTGTTAAGTTAATTTGTTCTGTTTTCGCTAGTCGTCTTTGATGATCAACTGGTTCTCTGGGATTATTGGTTGAATCCTATTTAAATTTCTTATATCATAACCCGATATTCACGATTCTCTCAACAAAGTATTTTAAGTATCAAATTGTGAAATATATTAAAATTGTGTTTTGTAAAATCTCACATTTGCTTCGTTAAGTTTGCATATAATTTTTTTAAAAAGCCGTAGCCATCATAGTTTCTTTAAAAACATAGCACTGATATCCCAGGTTTCAATACAAATGTTTCGCATAAATTTACTTTTGAAAATGAAAATGTGCTCTTATGAGACATTTTTGAAGCTTTTGTTAGGATTTTATTTAATTACAAATTAATGGAAGTTGTAGCATTTTGCTGTTATAACTTTTGAAAATGTTACGAAAGAAATGCTTTTTAACGATGTTTATTATATATTTTTTAAAAATTTAAAATTAAAAAAATGTTTTCTTGATAATTTTTTTAAATGTTTGCAATTTTTCAAAAATTATAGTTTGAAAATTGAATCATTTAAAATTAATCTTTCTTGATAAGTTAAAAAATTATTTTTTGCACACTTATTAAAATATTTATTTCCTTGATTACTACTACTGAAGCAATGGTCTTTTAAAAAATTATTTGTTACTTTAGATACCTCGATAATAACAAACTGACCAGCATCACGAAATTCGTCTTTCAGAAGTTGGAAAACTTGGAAATGCTGTAAGTAATATTGTCAGAGATACATTAAAAAATATCTTCCAAAGAAAGCTGCTTTATTTAACTTTAAAAAAATGGGAAAATAAAATTTACGCAGAAAAAAAATCTGTAAAAACTATAGCAATATAAATAATATAAAATAAAGAGAGATATAAAACTACTGCAAATTATCTCTATTCTGAAAGGAAAAATTATATTTATCTAAGACCAATGATTGTAGAGATTTAAAAAAGTTAGCGATGATGGAATAATACTTAAAAATAACTTTGTTTTATATATTTAAAGATATATTCAACGATAAGATACGATACATTTTTATAAAACATATAAAAATGTTACGAATAATAAAAAATAATTTTTAAGAAATTTTTATTACATATAACAAATTTATCTTTAAATATATTTAAAGATGCATTTAAAAAGTAATATGTTTGTAATCCGACTTCTAAAAACACAAAATATGAAATACTGTAATTTTTGAAGAAATATTTTGATTTAAATTTCATTGTCTTTGCTCTGTCATAAAGAATCGGATTTATTATTCAAACAATCAAGAAATATTTCTCGAAATGTTTGATATTCTGTTATAAATTATTGATATTAGTAGTGCAGACATATCTGTTTGATAAATGAAGTTTGATTTTTTTCTTTTTCATAGCTATATCTCCTGGAATAAGATCGAAGCAATTCATTATACATATTGGGTGGGCCTGAAAAATTTAAAAACTTTGTAAGTTGATGCCACTTTCTGTTTTTGTCATTATCCTAAGATTATTTTTTAATGAGCTATTTTCTTATTTATCGAATATGTCTCAAGCATATGTTAATTGAATATGAAATATCTTGGTGTATGAATAAAAATGGAACTATTGAATAAAATAGAAAAATATGCTTCCTGAATGTAGTTTCTATAAAAACTGTACCTTGTGACGAAATCCGATTTTCTTGGCAATATGATTTATAGCCAATATCTATGAATGGCATTGTATTTGATCGACTGAAGCATTGCATTGATAAGACACGATATATAATATCACTTGGGAGATATTCAACGTGTCGTTTTATATGTAGGATCTTATTTGTTTGATGCCGGAACCACTTTTTCATGGTATTTAAAAAAATTTCTACTATTTTACTAACATTATTTGACAATTGATCAAGATATCTTTCAATCTCAAATATCCCGATGGTCAATAGCCCAAAGTATATCATGTGAGGAAATTTGTTTAACTATGAATAATAGAGGCAACATGCGCGGATGAAATTTTTTTAATGTTAAACATAACATTTTTTCTAATACTATTGCAAATAATTAAAATTATTTTCCTATATTTTATAATAGGGATTGTATATGAACTTTAAAAATACGTTGATTTCCAACAGCACTATATATCTTCAACAAATGAAGAATTTTTATTATGATCAAACCAGGAAACAAAAATTGTTATTATTTTTTTAATGTTCGAATAGCAAACTTACTAAACACACAAGAAGCATGTATGATTTTTAGATCAGCATGTTACTGTCAATACTGTAGGCATCACAGTAAAAATACTGTAGGTCTTCATTGAAGGCACCACTGTATATCTGTTGTAGGCATTTACTGAAGTCACAATTGTGATACCATAATAAAGATTATCGAAGGCTTTTCTGTAAAAGTACTTAAAGTATTTACTGAAGGTACCATTGTGAAAGCACTGTAGGGGTTTATAGAAGGCTTTTCTGTTGTTGTCGTGTCCGTGTTTTTCACGGAAAGAGGGTGCAGTAGCTTCTGAGGGTAAAGACCCCTAAGCACCCAGAGGGCAGAAGTCTGACTTCTAGCTCACACACACTACACAACCCTTTTTAGGGGGCGGTAGAACTCATTCATCCATCCGCAAGTCAGAATTTAGATCCAAATCAGAGACCGACTCATCCCTGATTCAGTACCCCCAGAGGTATCGTTTTGTTATGGAAACTTGATGGACTTTGCCGTTTCGACATATTTAACGTGCCCCAACTGCCATTAGCCAACACGGCGGTCTTTGGCCAAGACGAGGACAGAACCCGCGACCTTTCGGTTACGAGACTGACGCTCTACCAACCAGGCTATCGCGGCCCCTAGGTTTTTCTGTACAAGTACTTTAAACATTTACTGTAAGCATTTATTGAAGGCACTACTTTAAAAAAAACAAATAGGTGTATGTAAAATAAGAAAAGATGTATTGAAGCAAGTGACGACCTCACTAAAAGATATGATAAAAATGGGGAAAAATGTGAAGAGGACATCAGTGTGCATTTATAAACGAGTTTTGCTGCAAGATACTGTTAATAACTTGTTCACGTTCCACATTGTTGACTTGAGTTCTCAGAATTTTATACATTTTCTAAAATTCTGAATTTCTTAAATGTCATTAAAAAGCTAATAAAACACTCTGATCTAAGATAGTTAGAATGCTCATCGCCGAAAACAAGCAAAAATCACGCATTATTTTTATTGACTACATTAAAATATAACAAATATATACGTTTTTTAATGTGTCCAATATATATATGATGAATTTACCAGATTAAGGAAAAATATGTTTATGAAAACAGTCTAATTAATTTCTGGAAGTTATTAATTCTTGTAAGTGATATCTTTATAGTAACTTTTGTTTCCTTTCAAATTAATTTTCAAAACAACTTATTTACGCTCTGAGTCCTTGGCATGTTATATAAATTGACACATCATTTACTTCCAGATCAGTTAATTAAATCTTGAATTTTAATTATCCTGTTTTGAAGAAACTCTTTTCATCGATCTAATTATTGAAATTTATATCCTCTGTTGCAGAGCTATTTCTGAGAACAAAATAAGCGCTCTGGAAGCCCACTCATTTGGAAACATGAGCGAGTTGAGCAAACTGTAAGCATGTCTTCCTAATTTGTATAGTAATGCATTTTTTGTCACTTAAATGAGTAACTCTTTTCAAATATCTTTATAGATAGCTTATAAAAGAAAATAATTATTTAACAAATATTGTTTACTAATTAGCGGAATTGTAAATAATTTGATAACTATTATATATTTATAATGGATTTTATTATAGTTCATTTTGCATATATATATATATATATATATATATATATATATATATATATATATATATATACAATCATAAAAGCATTCAAATAATTAAAACCCATTTCTTTTTCTATTTGTTGTAATTTTGATTCTATTGTATTCCTTTTTACTTTGCGTATATTTTAATTAACTTATGTGTATATATATATATATATATATATATATATATATATATATATAATATAAACTACTTGCGGGCCAACAAGTATACCACAAGGCTTACAGATGTGTTAGTTCACGTTTGATAGTAAAATAAATTTCAAATATTAGGACAGAGACACAAATGTAAAGAAAAATGTGGGGAATAAGTAAAAATACAAATACAAACAAAAATGAGACACAATTGCTCACTTACTAACAAAACCATCCAGTAAAAGATACAAAACAATTGAAGCATGTTCAAATAATAAAATAAATATTCAAGATACAGATACAAAAGTATAATAAAATAGATATTATTCATTCTTTATATATTCTAGAAAAACTATTATTTAATTGCGACTGAATATAAATTAAACTATTTTTGATTACCAGTAGTTTACTCATTATATTAACAACTATAGATTAAGCAATGTCAGTTAAGAAATTTCTTATATTTATCACACAAAAAAATTATTTAAATTATACTTTTGTAATAAACGTAGAGCGTATTAAATGATTAACTATTCCTACTAAGTTGGGAAGCAAAGTGGCAAAATTAGTGTAATTGTTAGGCCAGGAAGACACTTTTATTTTAAATATGTCAAACGTGAATGAACTGACACCTGACATGCCATAAATATTTAATATAAAATAGCAGATGCCATAAATATTTAATATAAAATAAAAATGTGCAAAATCGAAACAATAAGTGGGGTTATGTCAATGACTCACGGGTTTTACCTCTTATAAAACGGGAAAAGTTAAATATTTTCAGAACTTGTCCTGAAAATGGGAAGAACAGTCATTTATTTATCACGTATCGAGAGCTCATGACTTTTTAAAAATAATAATAAAAAAAATAATAGTTGAAAATTTGTGAGGTTTTTTTTTGTTGTTAGAAAACTGGTTTTTTATTTTTGTCATATAGTTTTAAAATGTCAATAGATTCAAAATGTATGCTAAAATATAGATATTTAGCTGTATGTAAACGTTTGATTTATTAAAGCTTTTTTTAAACTTTTGAAGTTACTTTTGTTTATAAATAAATATCCATACTTTTTTTTATAAATAATTTTTTAATATTTTACAATTTTTTTCTTTGCAGCGATGCGATTGGAAATCAAATTAAAGTGATCTCCCCAGATGCTTTCATAGGATTGTCAAATCTGAAATCTTTGTAAGAAAATTTTATGCATTAGCAATTAAAAGGAATTTTTTCTTCATTTTTTTCAAGAACTACTGTCTTTACATGTCTTTTCATTATCAAAGCTAGTGCATCTTACAACGAACATTTTTATAATAAGCGAAAATTGTTGTCGATAATTCGTGAAAAGTTTTGTATTTCAGCGAATGGCATTATGTGTATTTTCATGCATACTCTGAAAGTGCTCTTTTAAATTAAACTATTTTCGTCTTAAATATGATGCTTAAATTAACAGAATATTAATTATTCACTCATTTAAAGTAATTTAAAGAGTATTGAATGTAAATATTTTGGGATATGGAGCGACAAAGGCTATAATCCCCTAAAGTAATTTACTAATATATATCATTTGCTTAAGCCATATTCAAGATTTTTGTAACAAACTATACCTGTACGACAGATAAACGTTTTCTTTTTTTCTTTCAATTCCTTTTATTAGTTCACTTTCCCTAGATATATTTATTTATATATCTTGTTCAAATTTTCAATCGTCAATAAAATACCTTTTACACATCCACTCGAGTTCAAATACATTTTTTAAATTTATAGTGGAAGACACTCGATGTTAATACAGTTTATTCTTTCAAATATTAATTCATTCATTAAATTTGAATCATTTTTAATACTTAAAGTAGAGTTTTAGCAGTTTAAAATGAAAATTGAATTCAACGGGCCGTAGATCAATCGGTAAAGTGCGAGGATTTAAGAATGTGAGTGAAGGTGAAGAATGCGAGTTCAATTATCTCGAAAATTAATGATTTTTTAACACTTCATAATTTTTTGATAGTTATTTTGTTAGAAATTTGTCAGATCCATGCAGAAAATATTTGGATCTGAACCTTTTGATTCTGTCCTTGTGTAGTTTTTCCACTTCCTGCCCATAATCTCAAGAAACAACCCATAAACAGGATTCGAACCCGACCTTTCAAAATTAGGTTATTTGTTTTTGGCAATGTTCACTAAGCAAATTTGGTGAACTTGAATCTACAAATTCGCGTACGTTACAGATATTTAGAGAGAGCAGTGAAAAAGTATCAGGATATGTGGGTTATTTGCCAAGTTTTTATATTGAAATATTCGAATCTGTTTTCAAGATTGTTCTCTAAAGTTTGGTGAAGTTACCTTCATTTAAAATTCAATCTATTACTTTTTGCTCCAAGAACGAGCTAATGAACTTTTACTTCAATAAATATGGTTTTTTATGAATACTGCTCTCTACATTGTGCTTCCACGACAATGTACTCTTCTGCCAAGCTTTGCTAACTTTCGGGTCAGTGTAGTTTGAATAATTTCATATTTCATAAAAAGTAACTAATAAAAAAATTTCTTTGACCTAAATAGGAATTGAATTAAATTGTTTTAAATATTACTTCTTTAAAATTAAACAGCTTTAAAATGTACAACAGTATTTATATTATTTATTTTCATTCTGTTCAATTGACGATATCAATAAGAAAATGACATTTTGTATGTATTGATTTTATGAAAAGATATTTTTATTATTTTGCTTATAAAACTAACGAATAAATAATTAAATAAAAAGTTAAATCGTTTTTGATCCTACAGTCCCAAGTATAGAAGAATGATAATGTTTTAGACTCGATTTATTTTTCTTTTCATGAACTATAAAAGTTTTTACTCTTAATTATATATTCATATAAGAAAATACAACAAAAAAACCGTCTGGACATTTGTTTATCATCGTCGCAACGTCTGTACAAATGCTCAAAATAAAGCAAAATATTGTTAAAAATTGTGTTTTATGATATTTCTTAAAGAAAATTATAAAACTAGAACAGAGAGTAAGTTAAAAAAATTAGTAAAACGAGAGTGTTTATTAATTTTAACAAAAGCACAATTTTAAGAAAAAATTTTTGTGGTATTCGTGAAATGTTGATTTTTGTTAACCCGGCACAAGCTAAGAACTGCGATTCTGGAGCATACGCCGGAGAACACGCCTTCATTCCTTCCTTTAAGAAAAAAAATTGGTTTATTTCTTAAAATTATACTTTTATTTTATGTAAAATAAAAATTTATTTATGTAATAATTAAATCGTAAAGTATAAAATGAAAACGTTTAAATTTCGTAATTTTTACTAAGAATCTAATTAGAATGTTGAAGCCGCCACATCCCTTTGTTTAGGAAACGTTGACTGTTCGAAAAATAATTACATGTTAAATTTGGTATTACTGTACCCAAAGTTTCTGTAAAAAAATTTGAACACTTTTTATAATATGAATATTGAAATTTAAAGTTCTGATTTTTTTTATTTATTGGATTTTGTTAAAAATTGTTTAATAATTGTTAATACTGAAATATGGCTCTGAGATTATTAATATGGACGAAATTTATATGTAATGGGTATTCGAATCTATAATATTTATAATCTGTTCACGAACTTAGTATGAAATATACAGAAAATTTGTTTAATTTTACAAATATTTTTCTTAATTATTTTTAAAAACCGATTTAATAAATCTCGACAAGACACAAAAATATTAAAATCGTTTGTTTATAACCTATTATTTATTTTTATTCTTTAAAACTATGAAAGCTTGTTATTTATAATTAACAGCATAATTTATATCAAAAGTATATTGATTGCAATTCTGAAAAAAGGAAACTATTTAATTTCTAATGGTTTTTCTTTTCAGTATTTAGATGTGTCAGTTAATATTTTAATAACAGTAAAAACTTTCATATGCATTTTTTTAAACAAATCTTATTATTTTGTTTTGAATTTCTTGTGTAATAGTCCCTGATAAATTTTAAAATATTCTTCTAGGAGTTTGCAGAAAAATGAATTGAAAAAAGCAACAAAATCAGTTTTTGAACCTCTAACATCCTTAGAGTACATGTAAGTATTAGTAGAATTAAAATATGATTGTATGATGTATTTCTTTATCTGCATTATCATAAATATTGCTTCGATCAATGTGTCAGCTTATTTAGAAAAAATTAAGAAATTACACAATCAATCTTAGAATCAAAATTAGTCACAGAATTTCTTCATAGGGCAATAGCATCACATTTGATTTCTATAAATAAGTTTTTTTTTTCAAATAAAACAAAAGATCATTTTTTTAAAACTTTTTGCCTCAAAATCCATCTAAGTTTTTAAGATTAAAGCTCTAGAAAAAATTATTTTGATCGTAATTATGAAATCATTTCGGATCATAGTCCATAAGGATCAAATGCATTGATAGAAACTGGTATTACTTAACTTTTTCTAAAAATCTGCGTTTTAATTGTTTATTTTTAGATTTTTTACCTAATATTTTAAACTTCTGGCTCAGTTTCATAGATTCACTCAATATTTATTTTTATATACTTTAATTATATAAATGAGTTGCAAATATGATATTAGAATCTTGAAAGAGGAAATTGTTGTGGTAGATGCATTTATGTTTGGAAATTTTGTTTTACTATTAATGTGTACATTGTTAATTGACAGGTAAAAATTGTGCTTTATCCTTAAATAAATTTATTAGCTTATGAAAAAAATTAGTTTTTTTATATTTAATGATGTAATTGTTATGAAGACATCTAAATAGAACTAAAATGCATTAGTAATTCCTATTTATTACTATAATTGTTATTTACTAAATATTACCGGTTTTATTCTAATGGACTGTATCAATGTGCTTCAGTTACTGGCTGTATCAGGTATAATCGAATAATTCTGCTCAAAATTAATTATAAACTTATTCTTATCAAAAACATTATGCCATCACATTACATGTTTTATTTTGTTCCATCCATTTTAATCATATTCTTTCTGAAAATTAAACTTCATTGGTTAGACATAATATTTTAAATGCAGAAGAACTCTATCACAAAGTGTTATATCTTCCAAGTCGACCACAACAAATCGTGTCGATATTGCTACGTTCAGTGGTGGCGGGGTGGGCGGCTGTATGCAAAAAGAAGTGTTACATCTTCCGACAACACCCCAAAACATATTTTTTTTCACTAATAAATAAATTTTAATAATTGCTCGAATGAAAGCTCCATATTTTGATATTCAATTTTATAAATCCTGATTTCAATTCATTTCTTCCCCACCAGCTACTTCGACGATTTCCACATGTGTTCACTGGCTCTCCACGTCCGCGTGTGCGAGCCACGCGGCGACGGTATTAGCAGCATCGCCCACCTGTTGGACAGCGTCGTGCTGCGTGTCAGCGTGTGGTTGGTGGCTTTTGTGGCCGGCCTGGGCAACGTGGCTGTCCTGGTCGGACGATTCCTCTTCGTGGAGCCCAACGAGGTGCACTCGTTCTACATCAAGAACTTGTCCCTGGCGGACCTCCTGATGTCTGTCTACCTGTTCTTCATCGCCGCCTACGACGTCGTCTTCAGGGGAGAGTACATCCACCACGAAACCAAGTGGAGGCACAGCTGGCAGTGCAACCTGTGTGGCTTCCTCTCCACCCTCAGCAGTGAATCATCCATTCTCATACTGGCAGTCATCACGACAGACAGGTAAGCAAGATGGGTTGTCATGGCGATGAAATCGTCTGTGAGATGATGATTTCGTTATCATGGATTTATTTCATTATTCTCAATTTATTTCGTTATCTTAAAGTTATTTCATTATCTAGAATTTATTTCGTTATCATGATTTTATTTATGAATTTATTTCATTACCACGAATCTATTTCATTACTTTGAGTCTATTTCTTTATCCTGAATATATTTCATAACTATGAATTTAATTCATTAGCATGATTTTATTCAGGAATTTATTTCATTATCATGGATTTTCAACTCCTTTTTGTATTTAATAGGATGTTTATTCGAAAAATTATATTACAAAAAAATGTGGGCCTGGATAGCCTGATTGGTTCGGCGTTGAATTCACATCTCTTGGGCTGTAAGTTCGAACCCGCCAGCCGAAGACTTCCTGTTTGGGGTGGTGACTGGCGCACGTATAAATTTGTCGTGGTCACAAAGTCCTCCATGTAGAGAGCAACACGACTGGGGGTTAGTGGATCACAGGTGATCGCTTTCTGATTCAGATCTAAATTACGATCTGTGATTGAATGAATAAAATGCTCGAATGAAATCCGCCCGTAAAAAGGGTTATGAAATGTGAGTAGCTAAATTGTACTCTTGGCCCTTAATGGCACTGCTGAAAAACAAGAGACGTAAAAACGTGAGGTTAAAATCACTGACTTAATCAATAGGCTTATCAATGACAAGTGCCATAAAAAATTATAACTACCGTTAGATAGGTCTTTATCAACCTGATATTTTGATACAAGTGCTCCATACTGATGCAGACATAGATTATCAAGCATGCAGTCAGTGTTTCGAGGTGATATCCTCACCTCATTCATATTCATTTCGATGATATTATGTCTATCTAAATGTTAGTTCCTTACACATCAACTCGTTATCTTGCCTCTATGATAGTGCAATTTCCTGTTCACATGAATTACTTGAACACAAATGAAAGCTCTGGAAAACGAACTGCGCATTTATACTTTTTCGCTGCGATACTACTGCCATCTGTATATTTGCATATTGCCATCCCATAACTTTTGTCACTTCAGTATATATATATATATATGCTTTATTATTATTATTACGTAACCAGAGCCGGTCTTCTCTACGAAGGAGTCCGGGTGCAAGAAACCATTTAGGGTCGTAAATTTTTAGCAAAGTAAAATAAATGAACATTTGCATATTTATTTAATAATGCGTGATTTTGTTTTTGCTATTCATTACTCCAGGAAAATTACAATTCTTCCAATCTCTTTTTCGATACTTAGATTCTTAACAAGAGCGTTTAAGCATTATACCCATATGCTTGACCAAATATAATCCTTTATTTAATTTTAATTTGCTGAAAGAAGGTTCAGCATTTATTATATTTAGTAACTGGTAATGCAAAGTATTGAAAAAAAAATCGATATTTCCAAAATTAGATAGCTGATGACTTCTGGGCGCCGGACACGTCTGATGGGGATTTCTTTATTCAAAAACGAACTTTCCTGTCCTTTTTATACATATCACTGCGATCTTTGACTAACAAAGGCGTCAGTCGATGCTCAACCAGCCATATGGAAACAAGTTTATAGACTTTTAGTATATGTAACATTATTATTGTTCAGAACAGTTTTAATTCTTAATCATGTTTGGGGCCCCCCTCAGTCGCGGGGCCCGGGTACATATCACCTACCACACCTCTCAGATGGCCGGCCCTGTTGTCAACACCTCTTTCGAAGACACGAAATTTTAACATGGAATCATATTCCTGTCACTGTAAGCTATCGATGCAAGTGCCTGAATCGATCCCTTCTGTATACCTGTTTTCATTCAGACGGGAAAAGAATCGATTACTAGCTGTATCAGATAAAATCGAAATCGGTGTCAATTATATATATTACAGGAAAACTGGATTCTAATCTCACTCTAGTTATAATACATAATTGTTTGATTAATAGCATCTTATAAACTTGTGGTGTTAAGAAACATTTTTTTTTTTTAAATCAGAAGTTGTAAATTTTAAGAATTTAATACAGTTTAGACAATGCTGCGTGCTATTATTTACAGGAAGTTCTCGAGTTTGAAAAAAAATGGCTACATCAACAACAGAAACTAAAAAGATATTTAAATCATGTATAATATATATTAAAAACTGAGAATATTTCAGATATACTGAACTCAAAATAGAATATTTCCTCTAACAAAAATCTTTGAGTCGATATTTAATGGTAAGCAATCATCACTTTTATTTTCTGGGACATAGCAATATTTACTGTTTGTTTCAAAATATGATGCACTTTAATCGGTCCATTCTTCGGTGATGGTTCAACTTTTGTTAAATGTTATTTTATCTACATCATTAACCCCTTCCAGTATGATTTAAGAATAAAAATTTTTTGGGTGAGATAGCTATTTAATTTTTATTTAAGAAAACTTAGCTTATTTTATAATTCTAACTAATTTATAATTATTAATTAAAATTATATTATTGGTATGGATGTAATAGTAATTTGTAAATTCGTATTCAACATTTCTTCAAAAATCTCTAGTGATTTCAGATTAGCCCCTAGTTTTCATTTTTACGTCAAGCCCTCCCTTAACTTTTATTTTATTACAGGCACAAAGTATGTCTGCGACTCCAAAGTGTTCATAAAATTCAATTATTAGTCACTAGTTTCAATATCAGTATCAATTAAATATATGCTTATTTATATAATATATTTTTATATAATATATTTTTAATAATATATTTTTTATTTTTCTGAATCACTTTGATCTTCTTGATTTATATTACTCTTATTCATTAAGGTATTTATTTCACTGCATGTTTAGCATTTAGTTAGTCAGATGTTCCGACTAAATGTTTATTAGAATAAATGAACGAATTTATTAGAATGGCTACTAATAGTTTGGCCGTAACTTGTACCAAGACAATCAAACGATGTATGATAGTGATCTATGATATCAACATAAGTAATAGTGCCACCGCATTCAATACACTAGAAATTTTAAATTATATTAATTATTATATTCAACAGTAACTTTAGTCGCATGACGAGTATAGCTCGCCATTGTGCTATATTTCATGAAAAATTAATGACGAGTTATACTCGTCATTAATTTTATTATTAACTGATTATTTAGATGAATCGGTTTCATTTAAGGACATTTAAAGAACATATAGTTGAACTTCCAGATCACTACACTTTCCAGCCACATGCCTTTTTCGACCATTTGGAAATGGCGCCATTTAGTATTATAGACTTCCTTGTGAATGGCTGCTGTTATCGCCAGATTTAATCCCATTAAATAACTGCCTTTGAAGTTATTTAAAAATTTAAGTCTAGTAAACAAGATCCGAGAAAATATGACAAATTTTATAAAATTATTATGGCATATATATCAGTTACACCAATGATATTACACTAATCAGAAGAATATTTCTAGTTCATTTTTTCTGTAACTAAGTCGAAGTAAATTGAACAAATATAGTGTGAGGTAACTTTAAATAAAAGTTCACGAAATTGATTATTGTGTTTGTCGTTTAAAAAACATTTAGTTTCGGGATGAAATGATTTAGGTCTTTTCTTCGTGTTGTTCAATGAAGTGTTACTTCTCAATTGTTATTTTTTTGAATAAATTGAATATCTGATCTACGCTTTTGAATTTGTTCTTTAGCTTATAAAAAACATCGCCATTTCATTTTTTTTCATACAAACATTTCATTTTCTTTCAAAAGCTGATATGTTTGTCCTGAAATAATTTTGTTAACGTGCACCATTTACATTAATTGGCTATTAAACGATCGTTTGTTATAGATCAATGGAAATTTTGTAATTCAGTATGTTATGATTTTAATTCCACCCTCTAAATGTGATAAAAAATAATCGGGAGATTTAACAAAGTTTATGATTTTAATTTTTCTTGACATTATCTTCATTACTTTATTCTATACATCTATTCAATTCTATACACTTGTATTATTTTAAGTGGTTGCGATAGAAAAGGAAAGTATCAGTTTCCTATTGCAATAACTTGTTTTTTATTCTAAATGAAAGTCAGTGATCCTTACATCTATTATTAATTTATTACACCTCCATCCCAACTTCGAAAAAAATAACAAAATAATTTCGAATTAAATTCTAAAGGTTTTAGCTTTAACTTTAATTATATTAACCTTTCCTTGTAAAGCGAGATTAGGGCTATTTAGGGACGGACCTCGTAATTTTGAACCACAGTTGATCACGGTCAGATGACGAGGATGATACCTGAGTTGTCACCCCCTCTCCATACCGCATCAGAGGGAGGACGTTTGACCAGACAGATTTAACGTGCAAGAGATTCCCTTACGCGACAGTTCTTCGGTGGAATCTAGTCTCGAACCTGAAACCCTTCGGTTCCGAAGCCATGACCTTACCACCAGGGCACCGTGGCCCCTAAATTCTATAGGCGAAAATACTGAAGAAACAATTATTCTATAACTCTCGAGGACTTTTATTTAAATTCCAACTTCAAGATGTCTGGATACGTCATCATTAGTCCTGTATTCCGCATTTTCGAGAGATGCATGTAGTGGAAGCTTTATAAACCAGATAACAACTTCAAGACCGAGTGACCACTTTTGTCTTGTGGTCATGTTATCTGTCTACGAACCGTAAGATCGCGACTTCGGGCCTAGCTATCTCCAATTGCTACGTATTTAAAAAGAAAGCTTTAACACAGCCTCAACAACACGACATTTCACAACTTAATTTCATCACGTGTATAATTAACATTCTTTATATTGTCCAAAAATAATTATAATAAAGTGCAGTTTATCATAACTAACTTTATGTTATTAATATAATGAGCTATATAAGATCAATGATGGAAGGTGGCTTGCAAT